>PVIC010042936.1:0-15630 GCA_004025085.1 Thryonomys swinderianus | reverse complement strand
GGGGGGGCTCCCGCGCTGGGGGCTGTGCTTCTACTAACAGCTCTGTGAGTTATGGCAAACCGTTTACCACGTCTTCAAGGCTTCGTGTTCCTTACTCCCTGCTTGCTTCCTGTCTTAAGGCTCAGGTGGGAGCTGGTGCTGCCTACCCTCAGCCTGTGGGCCCGAACGCCAAGCACGCAGTGCCCGCTGGAGCACTGGCAGGGCAGGGGCACAGCGTGGCTCCCTGGCCTGCCTCTTCGCCTGTGACTGCAGGAACCCCCGGCCCCAGGACTCGGGGGAGGGTGGCCTTGGCGGAAGGCAGCGGGGCTCCAGAGTCCGCATGCGCAGTCTGGGGGTCCCCCTCTCTCCTTCAGAGGCGACCCTCCTCTCTGGCTTGCTGTCTCGTCCTCCCACATTTCACTCCTGGAATCTACGTTCGAGACCCTTTTTCAGAAGAGCTTCTTGTGGGGTCAGTGAGTTGCCGGTCAAGTCTCTTCCCCCAGAGAGACGCGGCTGCTGGCCCTGCACGGCCTGGGGAGGGAGGATGCGAGACTGTGGGTGAACAGGGCAGTCCAAAATCAAGGAATCGGAATGGAAGTCCACCTTCAGATACTTTCAGTTTTATTTCCTTGAGACAGCCAGCTCCCTAGAGCAAGATGAGAAGCACTGTCCTTAAAGGTCTTGGTTTGGTGTTTGGCAAGTAAGACCCACAATTAACATACCAATTGTGGTTAAAAGCAATTAACTTTTAACTGCTGTGGCTCTCCGTCCACCTTTACATTATTAATCTGACTGATGCTTCAGAGAATGCCAGGTGCACGCTAACCTCTCACTGACGTTACGTTCAGTGGTAGCGAATGAAGCTTGGAGACATCCCCCGTGTGAAGCTGCCCTATGCCCGTGTTTCCAAGCGCACAGCGCGCCGCCTGCGAGATGTCATTTTGTCTTCCCAAAGACCTTAGGAGGCGACACGGAGAGTTTTTCACCTTTCATGAACAGGGAAATGGAAGTGGAAGCCAAAGACGAGAGAGGAGTTAATCCCTGTGCTCTTTCTGGGTCTGAGAGATTCACTCCATGCCTGTAATACTGTACTGGGGCCAGAGCAAAACCAGGACTGCAAAGTGAGGGGCTGTGCTCCCCCGTCACCTGGCATTCTCTCCTCCTCCCCTGGGACCCCGGAGGCTGCTTCTCCACCGGACCCGACACGCACCCAGCAGCAGCTCGGCCCACGCACGGGGCGAGGGGGAGGAGCCCGCGCCCGAGCGGAGGGAGGAGGCCTGCCTCTCCCCACGGTCCCCAGGCTCCCGGCTCGCTGCGGATCCGGCAGGGAGGCAGCCCCCCCCCCTGCTCGGCCTGTTCGCAGGTCCTCGCCCGGGCCTCTGCCTCCCTCAGGGCGGCTCCTGCTAACGCCCAGCCCTCTCGCTCTCTCTCCTGACTCCTCTCCTCTCTCCCCTTCACTTCTTCCCCTCCACCCCCTCCCACCTCTGTCTGTCATGGCTAGAAATCAAAGACTGACTAGAAGAACCGAACTAGGCAAATCACTCCTCCCTTCGACCGCTAAGCCAGCTCGCGGCCAGGTGAGAAACTGGTGAGAAACTGCAGGTCCGCTCATCCCGCTCTTCAGAACAAAGGACTCTCCAGCTTGATGCTGCTTTTGTCTGCGCGGCTCACACCTGCGGGGCTGCAGTGCATCACAGAGCCTAAAGCCCGAAACCTGATGTATAACCAGACCTAAAATAGTACAATCAGCGAAAGTCACGGCCCTGCGTAAGCAACGCGTACTGTACAAGTAGGACGATGAGGCTCTACACGTCAGTGGCACAGAGCTGTACAGGAGGGTGGGTTATAAGCCCAAATAGCACGCCTTGACTGTACGTCCCAACAGGTGGCGCCTGTGTCTCCACGGAACAGGGCCCGGGACTGGCCCTACCGCGGGCTCAAGGGCGGGTCCCGCTGGCCTGCGGAGCACACCCCTCCCGGCCGCCCGCTTTCCATGGGGAGGATTTCTCCTCCACTGCCCTCCAGGGCTGGACAGCGCCCGTCAGCCTCGCTGGACCGACGGAGAGAACTTCCTGTGAAGGGCCGCTGACCCGGCGGGCGGCAGCTCTGGCTCGACGGAAGGGCTCTGCGAGGCTTTCCGCTTCTGCTCAACGCCAGGCGCTGTCTCGCGCCGCCTTGTCACCGCCTCCGTCAGGCTCCTCAGCTCTCCTCTCCGTCCCAGCCGAGGGACCCTGCCGAAGAAGCAGGTTTTGCAGATCTTGCACATGGACTGCCGCCTGGCTGTCAACAGGCAGCGACTCGGAGCCCTTCCTTGCTGGGCAAGGTCCTCGAGGCTCGCCCGCTCAGGCCCTCCCGCTGCCTCCCGGGCCTCTTCCTGGGGCCGTCGGTGCGCCCAGTGCAGCCTGCCTCTCCCTCCTGTACTGCGCTTGGCAGAGAGACCGAAGGAGGGCGTCTCTGTGAGGGCTGCGCTTCCGGTCCTCGGGAATTCTTTTTATTTTTCGCCTTTCACAGTGAGCTCCTGTTTCTTTGGTGCATTCTGGGTTATGGCTTGGCGTAACGCCTCTGGTATAATTATTACCTGAAATGCTGGGGTTTGAATTGAAGACTGTTGTACGTGGCTACAATCCCAGCCCTTTAGAAGTGATTTTTTTTTTTTAATTTGAGACAGGGTCTCGCTAAGTAACTGAGTTGCCTGGGCTGGGCTCGGACTGTGATCTTCCTGTCTCAGCCTTCCAGGGTGCCGGGACCCCAGGCGCTCCGGGCCTGGCTGCAGTGACAGTTTCTGAGGTGTGTGTCCCACCCTGGCCTGTGCCTTTGTGTCTTTTTCTTGCCCTTTTGTGCTGCTCAGCGCCGAGCTGAGTACTTGCTATTCCGTTGCAGGTAGCGACTGTCTCACCTTGAGTCGGAGTGTCCTGTGCGAGCGAGATCCCTGCGGCTCTCCCGAGGCAGCTCTTAGTCTGCGTCCAGAAAGAAACCCAAGTTTAACATTCACTTTCTCTTGGGCACTAAGTTCTGAGCCAGACTGTTTCGGAGGCCATGGAGGAAGAGCTGGGAGCCGAGTCCTGCCGCCTCTGCTCGCCCGCCCCCGCTCCGGTGGCCACAGGCTCCCGCTCTGGTGGCCACAGGCTCCCGGCGCCTCGGCTGCCACGGGCGTGCTCCGGAGGGCGGGTGGGGCTTCCTGCTGTTGGCCCGGAGGGCGAGTCACGTGGGAGCTCCCCGCCATGCGGGAGGGAACTGGCTACTGCCCCCCGATACGAGGCCTTGGCGTTACTTTTCTGCTGTGATGAATTACATTTCTGGAAAGTGTGACAGTGTTACCCTGTCATTTCCAGGCCGATGACTAGCGGGGCGGAGTGATGCAGCCAGGAGTCAGCGCAGGAGCCGTGGGCCCAGCCCTTCCCCCGCCAGGCTCCCTTTCCCCTGCAGGCCCGAGGCAGGGCTGCGCTCGCGACGGGCCGGGCGGGTGGCGAGGGGCTGTGGGTGACTTCCGGGCTCCCGGGTCGCAGGTGCAGGGCGCGAGCCGCTGGTCCGGGCCTCTGACTCCCACGCCTCTCTGTGTGAATGGAGATTAAAGTTTCTATGCGGATGTTCTTCTGTCGAGGACTCTTGCCTTGTTTTGGCTACATGGATGTCTGGTGCTCTGCTCAAAGGAGATGATGTACTTACACAATAGTATTTATACATGCACAAAACAAGACATCAGGCTGACCAAGAATAATTCTGTTGGCCGGGCGTGGTGGCTCACGCCTGTCATCCCAACACTCGGGAGGCAGAGGCAGGAGGATTGCTGAGTTCGAGGCTTGCTTGGGCTGCATAGCGAGCTCAGAGCCAGCCTGAACTACAAAGCGAGACCCTGTCTCAAAAAGGAAAAAAAAAAGAATAATTCTGTTGAAATACAGTTCTGCCGACAGGCTCCTTAGGGACTTATTACTTCAGTTAAAAAATTCTGAAGGTGTCATAAATACTTAAAATATATAAAACGGAGTGTAAGAGTCACAGATCCCTACATGCCTGCTTCATGGATGGGGAAAGTTATGACCCCCAAGACGTTTCCTCCAGACTGCTCCAGACCCAGGGAGTTTTTATTCAGTGGAAATTCACAGGAACGAACTTCTCCTGTTTACTCTAATCCAGACTCCCAATCCCTTGGCGTTATTTTTACCTTGCTTCTTGTTTCTGTGGACTTCGAATACTGAGCGTTATTCAGAAGGATTCGGCGGAGACCCTTCACATCGGAGCTGGAGGTCAGACACGCAGACTTCCCGACTGCCCGCCATGCTCCTGCAAAGCGCACTTGCTCGGTCCAGGTCACGCCAGTGTCAGTTATTCACGGGACAGCGCTGACAATTTCTAATCGCAAATAAGTGCAATCGCTGTCAGTTGCATAATTTATGATTCCTTTTGTTAAACTAAGACAATGGGAGTTGATGAAAGACATTAAGCGGTCCCAAATGAAAGGTAATTTGGGCCCAAAGTTTTGCCTCTGCATGGCAGTAACATGACGTTGTCCATCTCCTGTGAGCCGTCTACACTGAGGACAGACGCACCAGCGAAGATGGGTCCCGGGAACTGTGGCTGCAGCGCCCGGCTGCTTCCTGGACCCGAGGGGCAGCCCGCGGTGAGATGGCCTCTTGTCTGGGCGACAATCAGCCAGTGCCATCTCACTCTGGCCGAGGGCCCAGCCAGCCTGGTCGAATTGCGTTGTTTGCATAGTGCTGACACTTGGCTGAGCATTTAGACAAAAAGACAAGTTGGCACGGAGAGGTTTGTTGCAAGTGATTTCCTTGAAAATGAGGCAAATGCTCTTCTTTCGCTGGGCTGCCCCCCCCACCACGTCGGCGTCTCCCGGAGGCTCCGGCGGCTCTGAGTGCTGCTCCGGCTCCTCTTCAGGGCGCACAAGGCAAAGCCTGACTGCAGATGGAGTCTATTTGTGGTAAGTGCCAAGACAGATCTGTTGGTGAACAGTCACTTAGTTGCGTACAGTGATGAAGGAAGCACTGACTTCCATTCGTTGGAAGGAAGAAAATGGCTGTTGAGATGTACTTGGACTTCGGATCCTAGAGATTGAGTCTCTGCAGGTGAAGTTTCACACAAGCAGACGGGCAAGTCAGAGGTGACGGACTTCTGCAGCACGGTCACGTTCCGGGAGGAGCGACTCTGAGTGCCACCGGCCGGTGTCGAGGACTGGCCCCTGGAGCGCCTCCCGCCAGGTCCGGCCTCGGGCCCAGCCGCGCCCGCCGGGGAGGGGCAGGGAGGGGTGCGCTCGCCGGCCTCAGGGCTGTCGCTGGCCCTTCTCGTCGGAGCGCGGCACCACCGGCGGGCACAGCCAGAGGAGCAGGGTTAGGGTAAGGAGCCTTTCCGAGCGGCATGTCCTCGCTGCCGTGACCCCGGACGTGTCTTGCAGCTCTCCGACCTCCGCCCTCCCGGCGGAGACGTGCCTCCGTGACGTGCAGGGGCGCCCAGGCTCCTTCCTCCGCCGCGCTGCCTCTTGCTGCCGCCGCCTGGGCTGCCCACTGTGCAGACGGCCACTCAGTACTCTTCCTCCGGTCCAGGCTGGTCCCTGCGGCTCGCCCGCCTGCTCCTTCGCGCGCCTAGTAGCCCCCCCGTAACTGCGCGTCCCTTTCCCTCTGCTTCTGCTCCTCGCGTGTCCTTCCTGAGACAGGCCCTGTGACCGATGCCCGACGCCCCCTTAAAAGGATGGAGTTTGTTTTGGCTCGGCCGCCCTGAGGCTCAGTGCACAGGCAGCCGGCTCCGGGTGGAGACACCTCGGCGGGGGCAGGCAGAGGGAAGCCGCTCACCGCTCAGCGTCCGGCAGCCGGCTGGGAAGCAGCGGCTTCTGCCGGCCGGGGCGGCCTCGCCCTCCGCGGGCACCTCTCTGCTGACTTCCTAACCCGGAGGTCGAGGAAGCCTGGAGCTGCCGCAGAGGGGCAGAGGGGCCGGTGGCAGAGGGAAGCTGTCGGAGGGCGTGGGCCCGGCCTGGCTGTCGGGGCAGTGCAGAGGGAGCCAGTGCCCGCGGCCGCCTGGAGCCAGGCGAGGCACAGCCCTCCCTCCCTGGCACCCCAGCCCGGCCAGGTGGAGCCAGGGCGCCCGTCTCCGCGCGGTCCTTTCGGTCCTGCCGTGGGGCTTGGCCCACAGAGCCGGTGCAGTCTCGGCAGGTGGGGCGGCGGCCGGGAGAGGGCTCCGTGGCCGAGTCCAGTGCGCTGTGGTTTCAAGCTCCGCCTCGCGTCGCGCTCCCGGCCGTGGCGGGGATGGACGGTCTCCAGGAGGGCTGGGAAGGGTGCTCAGGAAGCTTGGCTTCATGCTGTGGCTTCTGACCCACATTTAGAATGTGGTTAGTATATATTTATTGCTTAAAATGATCGCCTTCCTTGTGGGGAGTGGCTACGTGCACATAACACACTGTAGTTCTCAATGCCCCCCTTTCCCGCTGTCCCTGTTCTCACCCCGTCTCTCCGCATCCTCTTCCCATTTAGAAAGGCTGCAGCTCCCTGTTTCCTATTATCAATCTCTGGTATTATCCTAAATTACTTAAAAATCTGTGTTTACCATATGAGAGAAGACATATTACATTTAAGCTTGTGTATTTGATTAATTTTGCTTAAAAGTCTGGTCTCAAGGTGCACCCACCACCCCACAAATGACTCGAGTTTATCCTCTTTATGGCAGAGTGCTACTCCACTACATAGAAAAACTGTATTTTCTTTTATCCATCCATCTGCTGATGGACATACAGACTGCTTCCAAGATTTAACTCTTATTATGCATCTATCACTACAATATGATATATTTAAGTTGGTAGGAAGATACCTAGAAAGAGAATAACTGGGTAAAATGGAATTTCTACTTTTAGTTTTTTGAGGCATCTCTCTATGATTCAGACAGTAGTTGTACTTGTTTATATTGTCATGGTTTATATTCTTACGAACAATGGAGAAGAGTCCCTTGTTTCCCCCACAACCTTGCCAGCATTTGTGACTGTTTGATTTCTTGATGATGGCCAGCCCATCCGGAGTAAGAGGGAATCTCAGTGTTGTTTTAATTTGCATTTCTCTCACGACCAAAGATGTTGAACATTTCTTCAGGTATTTATTGGCCATTTTTACTTCTTCACTGAGAAGTGTCAATTCATTTCACTTGTGCAGTTTTTGTCTGGGTCTTTTTGGGAGGGTTGAATTCTTTTGAGTCCTTTTTATATTCTAATATTAGTCCCGCATCGGAAAGAGTTGGGGACATTTCTCCTGTACGGCAGCCTGTCTCTGCTGTTAGTTCTTCCTTGTGCTGTACAGTAACCTTTCAATTTATACGATGCCATGTGTTGATTTTTGATGTTCTTTATTGTGCACTTGAGGTCCTGTTCAGAAAGTCACCAGAGAGACCCGCATTTATGTCTTCAAGAGTTTTCTGTGTTTTACCTTCCAATAGACTAAATGTTTCTGTGGTAATATCCAAGTCTTTGATCCATTCTGAGTTTTATGTTTTGTAGAAGGTGAGAGTTATGGGCGTAAATTTATTCTTCCTCATGTGCACAGCCGGCCTCCCCACCCCGCTGGGAAAGAGCTTCTCCTCTCTTCACTGTGCTTGCTTGCACCCTCCGTCAGATATCGGAGGCTGAAGAGTCCGCAGTTGTTTCTTTATGTGTATTCTGTTTGGCTGACATGGGTGTCTGTGTTCCTGATGGTACCATATTGTTTTTCTCACTGTAGCCAATAACGTGACGTGAAATCTGGGATTGTAATGTCTCCTGCTCTGCTCTTGTTGCCCAGGATTGTTTTTGCTCCTCCAGGTCTCTTCAGCTTCCCTGAGAATGTTAGGAGTGTGTTCTCTAGTTCTGAGAGAAATGCTGTTAGTATTTTGATTGTATCACATTTAAATATCAAGTGTGGAAGCATGGCCCTTTTGACTGTCCTAGATCAGCCTAGCCAGGAATAGCTTTCCATTTTCTGGTGTCCTCTTATTATTATTTTTTTTAGAGTACTATAGTTTTTGTTGAGAGATCTTTCATTTCCTGGCTTAGTTTAATTCCTAAGTATTTGATTTTTCTTGATGCTGTGTGGATGGTGTTCATTTTCCTAACTTCTTTCTCAGTGAGCTAATGATTGGTGTAAAGGAATACTATTAATTTTGTGTGTTGTTTGTTTCCTGATACATCGCTGAATATTTCTTTCTCTTGCCTGCTTGTTATGGGTAAAATTTTGAGTACTATATTAAACAGGGAGCTTCAGTTTTTTCCACTTATGATATTGGCAGTAAGTTTGTCATAAATAGGTTTACTAAACTGACATAAGTTCTTTGATACTTATTTTTTTCACTTTTTTTTTGAGACAGGATTTCACTTCATAGTTCAGCTGGCCCTGAGCTCACTATGTAGCCCAGGGAAGCTTTGAACTCACATCATTCCTCTAGTCTCTGCCTCCCAGGTGCTGAGATTACAGGCATGAGCCACCATGCCCATTTTCTTAGGTTTTTTAATTGCTTTTTTTTGGGGGGGGGTAGTACTGGGAATCGAACTTGGGCCCTTGTAGGTTTTTTTAAAATCATGAAATGGTGTTGAATTTTGTCTGTGGCTTTTACTATGTCTGTTCACAAACAGGTCATTCTGCAGGCATAAGCTTTTGGCAGAATTTTGCTTCTGCTCACGAACTCTGCATTGAGTTACTCACACAACTCTGGCATTTCCACAGAACCCTGGAAGGATTCAATTCATGAAATGAGATTTGACTGTATTTCTGACTGAAAGGACATTCGCCGTTTTGCATTTGAGGCTCTGGCTCACAGACTCGGGCTGCAGTCAGGCTCAGCCGGTGCTGCGCTGGGCTGGCGGCGGGGGCCGTGGCTGGGCCCGCGGTGGAGCAGAGCGTGGCAGAGGGAGGTGCCAGTCCGCCTCCGATGGGCCGCACGGCACCCGGCAGTGGCCCCCCAGCCACCGCCTTCCGGGAGCCCAGAGGGAACTTCACGCCGACTTCCAGGGACGGCTCTTCAGCAGCCCTGTGGGATGTGTGTCCGTGGAACAACGCGTCCGTCCTGCTGTCTCGGTCCTCAGAGCGGCCCGCGCCCTCGCAGTGAGCAGAGGAGCCGCCCGGCTCCAGGGCCAGGCCTGAGCACAGTCCTCGCGCGTGTCTGGAGGAAGCTCTCCCGCGGACGGGCAGACCTGTGACTGTTCTCAGTGAAGCGGAACGGTGTCCACCCGCAGAACGGGCTCCCGAGAAATGTTTACGGGGTATCCGCAGGGCGGGAACCAGGGCACGAGGGCACCGGGCCCCGGGCCGGGGTCTGCTGCTGCCCGGGGAGAGCCGTTAGGCGCGGTCCCAACAGTGCGTCCGGACCCTGCGGGAGCCTTCACAGCACACGGGGACCCAAAGCCCAGGCTTGGATTTGCAGAGCCGGGATTCTGTTCCCGGCTTCGGGAGCGCCGTGTGTTTCCACCGGTCCTTCACCTGCAAGTTTAACTCTGTCTTCGGAGATGAGTTTCATGCCCACA
Source organism: Thryonomys swinderianus (assembly GCA_004025085.1). Lineage (NCBI taxonomy): Eukaryota > Metazoa > Chordata > Mammalia > Rodentia > Thryonomyidae > Thryonomys > Thryonomys swinderianus. Next base: position 6,173 of record PVIC010042936.1, on the reverse strand, counting down.
GCTGCTCTCTCCCCACCTGGGCTCCTACAAAATAAACAGATGAGCCGGGCGTGGTGGCTCACGCCTGTAATCCCAGCACTCGGGAGGCAGAGGCAGGAGGATTGCTGAGTTCAAGGCTTGCCTGGGCTACATAGTGAGCTCAGTGCCAGCCTAAACTACAAAGCGAGACCCTGTCTCAAAAATAAATAAATAAATAAACAAACAAACAAACAAACAAACAAACAAACATACAGATGATTGGCCAGTCCAACTGACATCAAATATTTTCAGATATAAAAAACAGAGCAAAGTAATGGTTCTAAAGAGTGAGTTTTCAGACCAGCCAGACAGCTTGAAAAGGATTCATTCAGGATGCTACAGATTACACTTAACTAGATTTGCTGAACATGTAAATTAAATTATTTCAGTAATGATGGGTGCCCGACATTTCCCCTGTACATGAACTCTGCAAGTTTGAGCTGAGTTCACATCAGCGCCTTTTCATCCCGGGAGACGACCCTGTGTCCTTTTCCGGGAGGTCTGACCACACTCCTTTGTCTTCCCTGTGCCGAGGTGACTGTCTGTCCCTGAGAGGAAAGATCATCCCTGGGGCCCATACTGGTGCTTTTTCTCTGCATAACCCTGATGCAAGAGCAAAGCATGTCACTGTAGACTGAATTTTGACCTCCACCCCATTTGTACTCTGACCCTGACTCCCACTGGCATGGTGCTAGAAGCAGGATCTTCTGGGGAGTTCAGGTCGTGAGGGTGAACCCTCCCGAATGGGCTTAGTGCCCTTGTGAGAGCCCCTCTCTCCCCGACATGTGTGCACACGGGAGAAGCCATGCATCAGGAAGGGCCTCCAGCGGATACGGATGTGCCTTTGGCTTAGAACTGGTCTTCCCTGCGTCCGGCCCCAGCAGCGGTGCGTTTCTGCTGCGCACCGCCCGCCCTCGGCTCATGCTGTTCTCTTGTGACCCAGACAGAGCGAGACACCAGAGCCGCTCTTTCAGAGTCACAGCGAGGAGCACAGGGCTCGCAGTAGGAACACGGCTAGGAGTCAGCCCACGCGCAGAGGAGAGCCGTCCCGAGGACCCTGGAAGGGGGGCCAGTGGAGGCCTGGGGCAGTGGAAGCACAAGCCCAGCCACCTATGCCGTGCCCCCCAGGAGCCTGCCTCCGACGCCGCCGTTGCCCCTCCACGTGTGGCTGAGCCCAGCAGGCCGCACGTAGGCGTGAGGGGGAGGACGAAGCTGTGTTCACAGCGCTGGCCTGGTGCCCAGAGCGGGAGCCGGAGCCCGGCTGTTCTCTGGCGTCTGGGGCTCAGCTCGGGGGCCCCTGGAGACCCAAGTCCACGGCCACGCAAGTCCTTCATATAGAATGACCTGCAGTATCCTCTGCACACGCTTCGGTCATTCTGGATTACTTAAACAACTGCAGCATAAATGCAAGAAAAATGTGTGCACAGGCGCTTTAAAATATTTCTGATTCATGTTTGAGCTCATGGATACAGAATACATGGATAAGGGCAATGGTATTCACTTTCGTTTTTAAACTTTCTTTCTATACTTTTACATTTGACAGTTTGGTGTACCCCAAATTTCTGAAGAGCCAAAGTACTGAATAGAAAGTCTACAGAAAGTCTTCCTTCCTTCCCACCTTCCTGCCTTTCTCTCTCCCTCCTTTCTTCCTGTTATTTAAGAAATAACAGGTTTCCTGTAGTATAGTTGGTTCAATATCTTAAAGTTTAAGAAGAGGTTTATTTGAGAAATTGGGGAAAGTCACATATAGCTATTTACAGTCTGTTACACAAACGTCTGCCTGTCTGCAGGCGGCTCTCTATAAACAGTCGGGTATTATGCCCACCCGGCGGCTGGTTGGCCTGACATTTTGTCAAGCGCCCCAAGCTCCCTTCACGAGTGCGGAGTGCTGTGTGAGCAGATGGAGCCGTGAGGCGTGCTGGCCGCATGTCTGAACACGAGCGTGCTGTCGCGGGGACCGCTCAGACGTTCCTGCCAAACAACAGGAATGCCGGCGCTGCGGGGAGAGGACCCGGACAGGCCCTGCCCACGCCGCCTCCTCAGCGTGGACGGCTGGCCTCAGGAGAGGGCTGCGCCGCGCACCTTCCCGCCCTCCTCCTCCCTCCGCATCTCCTCCCGGGCTCCTTCCCTCCGCTCCTTTTTCCGGGAAGGGCGGACTTTTGCTGACAAAGACATTAGTGTATGAAGTGAAGCGTTCTAGGTATAGGCATTTTACTGCTTCCTGTGCTTTCCGTGAGTGCGTTCTGTTAACTTGTTGATTTGAAGGCTTGGAACCGCTAGGTCCCCTCATTTTTGTGGACATTTTGTCTCGCTGTTACCTTTGTATGTTTTAATTTGCGTCTTCTCACGCTTCGCTCTTCTTGGTGACTGCCTCTCCCCACCGGAAAGTTCCAAGCTAACTTCTCCCTGTGACTCGCAGGGCCTGGCGGGTCAGGGCTCTCTGGGTCTGTGTCTTCATTACTTTTCTCTCATCGTGAGACAAAATCCCTGGCGCCCAAGTGGGGGGGGGGTCTCTGTGGTTGGCAGCTCATGGAGGTCTCGTCCGTCAGCGGCTGGCTCCAGGCTGTGATGACAGCCAGGCGCGGGCCGGGCAGCACGGGCAGCTCGTGCGGCCCACGGCGTCGGCGGCAAGGGCAGCAGCAGAGAGCGAGTTCTCTGCCCGCTTCTGCCTCTTTCATCCCATCCAGACCGCGGGAACTCGGGAGGCACGAAACCTCTCACTCGCTGCAGCGGTCACACGGCCCTAATGCCAGCAGCACCCGGCCAGACCCAACTGTCTGTGAAAAACCAAGTCCCACCTCGTCTGCCTGAGGCTTTGGGGGCATCTAAACGCGAACCGTAACAGTCTGAAAATGAGATTTTTGAGGATTCTATTCATACAGTATTGAGGATATGACAGATCGAGACTCCATGCCAGTGGTTATCCAAATCCAGAGAAATTCTTGGCCTAGGACCAAAAGGACAAAGGCCATTTTCTTATGACCATGAAGTAGGTTATACCAACTCAGATTGCACATTGCTACCAGCAGTGTACGGCATGCTAGATTTATCGTGTCCTGATTGGAACTTAAAATAAACTTTCAGATTTGAAATTGGTATGAATAGTGGTATTTCAGTGAAAGTTATTTTTGTTTAAGAACAAGAGTAAATTGAAGGAAGACAAATTATTTAGTTGGCTTTACTGCAATTGGAGAAAGCTTATATGGCCCTACCTTTTTCTGATCCAAAGAAAGTACAGTTGCTAGTTACTAAAATATTGTATTTTTATAGAAATTTGGGGGAGATCTTAAACTCCATAGGCTTATCCTGATCTACACATATAGCATATTACTCTGCCTTTTTAAACTGTAAGTCTCTGCTATCAAGAACTTTAGTGGTATTTATTTCTATGGTCAATATCTTGAAATTATCTGGTCTTTGGAGTCAGTGAAATAGTTTCCAGTTAGGATACTAAGAACATATAGCAATACATAGAGCTACTGTTTCTTGGTCCTTTTATCCCCCAGTTGTAGCACATTCCGGTGGTGTGAGGATCTCGTCTTACTCTGTCCGCAAAGCTCATTCTGTCACCCCGTGTAGTGTCTCCCAGCTGTGAGTGCTGAGTGGTCGGGTTGGCGACAGTGAGAGCTCTAAACCACATGATCTGTATCGGCCCCCGAGGCGGGACTGTCAGGCTGAGACACAAGGAGAGATTTGGCTGAGGGATGGGAGCAGAGGTGGGTGGGCTGTGTGGAGAAGGGCCTGCAATTCGGAATTGTGTATTTCAGTTATCTGTTGGCTGATGTGTTCTGACAGGCAGATTTCATATCTGCTCCTTCCCAGGACTGTTTCCCCCACCGCCTCATACGTGGCTATGTAGTTTCCCTACTTAGGGATAAGGAGGACGACGCTCGTTTGTCGTGGCTGTTGTTTTGGAGGCTGAAATGTGGGCAGTAAGCACTGTCTTCCTGTGCTTTCTCTTACTGGGTCTGCAGGCGTCTGGACTCTTTGCCTTGATGGGCCGGAGCCACAGTACCTGCTGGCCTCTGTCGGGCTGCAGGCCCTGTCCAGGGCTGCAGAAGCCTGGGCAGGCGCACGGGGAAGGCCTGGCACTCCGAAGCAGCTGGTGCAGACCAGCGCTGTCAAACGAGCGAGCCACACCGTGCCGCTGGTGCCCGAGTCCCAACTCCTTCCCTCGCCGGAGTCTGTTTCTCTGTCCTGTGGAGCCTTTTCTTCTTGAGTTTCCCTGGGGAACAGCGTCACCTCCAGGTGGTGCTTGTGTTCTGCCCGGGCCACAGCGGACGCTCCCAATGGCCTAGCCACCATGGCCACCCTTTGTCCCTGTCCTACCGAGGCTGGACTGCGAACCATAGGACACCTCAGCCTCACTATCCCGCAAGTGCAGCAACTTTCTCTTACATTCAGTCCACTGCTTACTTTTGACTCATTCAGAGGAGGGAGGGAGCTGTGTACCAGACTCTGTGTCTTTATACCTGCACCTGGGAGAACTGTTTTTGTTAGATTTCATAAACAGTGGATACTGTCGTGTACTAATTCTGCTTCTTATTTTGTATCATGTGGTGATTCATGATTCTAGATTTTATTGATCTACTGATATAAAATCCTTTCTGTGTTAGCGAGTTTTCTGTCACATAGCAAAATATCTGAGGAAAATGACTTGTAAAGAGAAATGTTGTTCTTTCCGTTGACCTCATGGCATTAGAGGTTGGGTGGTGGATGCCAATGTTACGGAGCCTGGGGCGGAGCCAACTGCCCATCTCTTGCCCAGGAAATGAACATCAGGAGGGAGAGTGGGCCATGGCCGCACAATCTTGTTCAGGGTACAGTTGCCGTGACCCAAGGGCCCCCCACAGGCCCTGCTGAATTCACCTCCCAACAGCGCCTCACTGAGGACCACCCCTCCATCACCTGCCTGTGGAAGACGTTCAAGCCGTAGGCATTTTCCAATTAACCTACACGCGGGGGTCTCATGAGCTCAGTGTTGGGGGAATCGGGGAGAAGCTTTGGCCCTCCGTTCTGAATCAGTGGGTGGCACAGCAGAGAGTTGGAGTGGGGAGAAGTGGGGCGCTCAGCAGTTAGTGAAGGGAAGGGTGGCAGGACCGGAGGGGGGGTGGAGAGTGCGGGGAGATTTCATGCTTCTGGGGTTCAGTTCTCTCAGGGATGACAGCGAGCCTCCCAGGATGAGGACCGGAAGTTAAAGATGCTTTGATTTAGGCTCCAAAGTCAGAAAGACTCTAACAGATATTTGTATGGCAATATATTGGCATTACTAGTCCTCCAACACATTTTCTATTAGTCAATGGCCCATTACTGTAATGGTTCCCAAAAAAGTTTGTAAAAAGAAAAAGCACCTTCTGGTTTACATTTTTGGAAATTCAGTACACAGTCAGCTGGTCTTTGCTCTGGGCCTGCTTCGGCAGGCAGCACGCTATGTCAGGAGTGTGTGGCACAGAAAAATGTCTCTTCTGCAGGCAGGGAGCAAAAAGCTCGAAGGAAGAGGCCAGGCCCATAGTCCTCGTGAGCACACACCCGAGGACCCGAGGACCTCCAGGGAGGGCCGGCACCTAAAGGCGCCAGCGGTCACTATGTGGAGAAGCTTCACCACATTGGCCCTCAGAGATGTTTAAGATTTGACTGATTTACTGAGTGCAGAGGCATCAGCATAATAAAGGGAATGTGGGGTTTTAGGAAATCAGCACCTTCAGTTTCCCCAAGCTCTCGTACAGTATCAGGGGAGAGGAGTGTTGGAGGGCTGAAAGCTTTCTTAGTGAAAGACCGTCGACTGCAGAGCCAGCCAGGGACATTCATGTGTGCGGGCTGAGACTCCAGAGCTGGCCTGTGGACAGTGACCGCCTCTCGCCAGCACCAGGCGTGCTTCCTGCCTCCCGTAAGCCGCATTTCTGAGTCCAGAGGCCATGTGGCGTAACATGGCATGTATGAAATGAAACCCAGTTATCTTCTAATTTGACTGATATCTAAAGTAACATAAATGAAAAGGTGGCAGGAAGCAAGCAGATAAAAGACAGAGCATAATTTTAGAGCCTTGATAGCCAGCGGAGCCCAAATTACTCTGTAAGTAATTCCATCTCAGCCAGCCAGGAACATTGAATTTAGGTCCTGCAGCTGCTCATAAGGGCCCAGGAGAGAGGGAACCA
>PVIC010042935.1:0-15627 GCA_004025085.1 Thryonomys swinderianus | reverse complement strand
TTTTTTTTTTTTTACTTATTATCAGTTAACTACCTTTTTACTGGCTTTTTAGACATTAAAACTTGTAATAACACTTTATAATCTTTTTCCATCTCAAATCAGTATAATATTGACTTTTTGTTCCTTACTGAGTTTATAAAGCCCTGGTCAAAGCTATGAGTTTTGCTAGCTGTATACTAGTGTCAGGCACAAGTGACTAGTGCCAGGCACAAGGAGGAATTCTCAAGCATCTGGTGTAGAGTCACTGCTGTATATCCTGTCTTTTTTATCCCATTTTCTGTGTAAGAGCTGCCATCACAAAAGAGAATCAAGTTAGGATTAACAAGGGGTGTATCTAATAGATCTTTCCTGGCTGCATATGAGTGTAGAATTACCTGTTTCACAATCATGTCTATCAGCTTTACTCTTTTCTGGTAAAAAGGTGGCAGGATTTAAGGAGGAACATGTCTTTATTTGAACAGTTGGTCCTTCTAAGAGTAAGGCCTGATATTTAAGAAGGCCACTGTCTGATAACCATAAGGTCCCTTTAGATGAAAGAAGCCCTGCCACATTATGAGGTGTATATATGATAAGATCTTTACCTAAGGTCAGTTTGGATGCCTCTGGCACCAAGAGAGCCACTGTAGCAACAGCTCTGAGGCATGCAGGCCATCCTTTGCTACAAGATCTAACTCATGTCTCAGGTACCCTACAGGTTGTTGAGCAGGTTCTCGATCTTGTATAAGCACTCCTAAAGCTATGCTCTGCCTTTTATCACCATATAGATTGAACTTCTGTCCTGTCAGCAAGCTTAATGCTGGGGCACTTAGAAGGACTTGTTTGAGCTGTTCAAAAGCTGCCTGGGAATTGGGTTCCCAGGTTAAAATATAGGTTTTTGCCTTTTGGGTTTCTTTTATAAGTTGATAGAGGGGTGTGCAGTTTCACCATATCCTGCTATCCAAAGGTGACAAAAACCTGTAACTCCTAAGAATCCCCTAAGTTGTTTTAGAGTTTTTGGCTGTGGGTAGGAAAGAATTGGTTCAATTCTTTCTTTTCCCAGTTTCTGAGTTCCTTTAGATATAATAAGGCCCAAGTATTTTACTTCGGGGCTGCAAAGTTGTGCCTTAGATTTAGAGATTTTATAACCTTTATCTGCTAGAAAATTTAGCAGAGCCTGAGGTGCCTTAGCTACAAAGTTCTTCTGAAGAAGCACATACTAGTATATCATCTACATATTGTAATACTGCAACCTGGGAATATTTAAAACATGCCAAGTCATGAGAAAGCACTTGTCCAAAGAGGTAAGGGCTGTCCCTAAATCCCTGGGGAAGAACAATCCATGTCAACTGAGAGGCTTGATCATAAGGATTTTCAAAGGCAAAAAGAAACTGAGTATCTGGATGTAAAGGAATACAAAAGAAAGTATCTTTTAAAAGTCTAGTACTGAAAACCAACTAGCACCTTCTGGGATCTGAAAGAAGAGCGTATGGGTTAGGGACCATTGAGTGGATTGGCACTACTGATTTATTTACTAATCTGAGGTCTTGTACTAGACTCCAATCTCTATTAGGCTTTTGAGCTCCCAGGATTGGAGTATTACATGGGCTATTGCAGACCTTAAGCAAGCCTTCCTTTATTAGATTGTCAATTATAGGCAATAATCCTTTCTTTACCTCAGGTTTTAGAGGGTTTTATCTCTGGTGAGGAAAAATAGTAGGATCTCTGAGATGTATCTGTACTGGAGCAGCTTACTGGATGCATATATATATATATATATATATATATATATATATATACTCACACACACCCATACATATATAATGGTATTTACACAGGATAAAATATGTCACCCAAGAAGGGGAAATGGGCTTTCAGGCATAATCAAAATGCAATGAGTGAAGAAAAAACCATCCCAATTACAGCCTAGGGGTTGGGAGAAATAGCGAATTACCTCCTTGCCTGTGACTCCTTTCACTGAAGTATGATAGCTGGAAGGGAGGCCAGGATTGGAGAGAAGGACCGAGAGAGAGGCACCAGTGTCCAGCAGCAAGCTTACTTCTTTTCCCTCTATGGTTATAACTACCCGGGGCTCCTCCTTGGAGATGACAGTCTGGCCAGAGGGAGAATGTAGCGAGTGCCCCGGGCCTCTTCAGTCCAGCTGGACCAGTTGATGAGAGGGGTCTGAACCTTGGGGCCTTCACCTCAAGGGGCAGTCCACCCTCCAGTGGTCACCTTTGCAGTCGGGGCACAGTCCAGGGAGCCTCCTGTTGCAGTCCCTCTTGAGGTGGCCTGGTTCTTTGCAGTGATAGCAGGCAAGCTGAGTTGTTGAATTCTTCTTGGAACCCCAAGAGTTAGACCCAGGGTCTATTTTTCTGAGAGCTGCGGCAAATGCTGAAGCCTTCTTTCAATCTCTTTGTCTCCTGTCCTTGGCTCCTTCCTGTTCCCTATTATAAAATGTTGAGGAGGCAATTTTCATTAGAGTTTCAAGTGAACTATCTGGACCAGAAGCCATTTTTTTGTAACTTTCTTCTAATATCTGGGGCTGACTGAGTGATGAACTTGTCTTTAAGAACAATTTGTCCCTCTATCAAGTCGGGAGCTAGTGATGTATATCTTATTAGGGCTTCTCGTAAATGATCTAGGAAAACTGAGGGCTGCTCTTTTTCTTCCTGTTGGATAGTTGATAACTTAAAATAATTGACTGGCTTATTTTTGCTCCTTCTTAAGCCTTCAGTAATGCAGTACAATAGGTGCTTCCTATACCAGTCTCCTACCTGATCGTCAAGACAGTGAGGGTCCTGTGTAGGGACACCTTGTGCTCCAGTAAGGATTTCTAGTTCTCCTGGCCGCCTTTCAGTGGGTGGTTTATAATGTACTATGTGATATTTATCTCCAACCTTAATGGCAGCCTGTGTTGCAGCTTGCATCTCACCAGAAGTAAGTGTCTGATTCAGAATTAGCATCACATCTTTCCAGCCTAATTCAAAAATTTGAGCACGTCACCTAAAATTTTCAATGTACCTGTCTGGATCTTCTGAGAACTTTCCTAAGTCTTGCTCAATTTGTTTTAGGTCATGAAGAGAAAAAGGTACATGGACACAACCTCATCCAAAAACATTGTCTACTTCTTGTAAGGGGTATTGCCCTAGAGAAGCTTGAGATAAGGATGGATACAGCCCAGTGGAGGGTTGTATTATGGCTGGCTTACTCCCAAACCCTGAAGGATAAGGAAGAGGGATCTCAGGCTCCACAGGACAAATAGGAACAACTTTTGTCTCATTAAGTAGAGATTCAGTAGTTGTTATTTTAGAAATTTCCACCTCGGTAGATGGTATCTTAACTAGAGTATCCTTAGAAACTTTGCCCTCAGAGTCTAAAAGATGAGGGTGGAAAGCCTCACTGATAGGGGCTAGAACTGTTTGGTTTCTTGAGGTTCACATTTACATTTTGAACATAAATAGGAGTTATTTCTTAATGCAAAGAAGATCTCAACATATGGTATTTCTGTCCATTTCCCCTTTTCTTTACAGTATAATCTTAGTCGTGAAATAGTATCATAATTAATACTTTCCTCTTTTTTTTTTTCTAACTTGGTTCTAGGGGATAAGTAGGCCAGGCACAAGTGCAGAGAAATATTAAGTTGCTCTTCTTCAGCAAGTGAGGATTGAACATTTTCCAGTATTTAAGAACATATTCCAAGGGAGTAAGGGACTTGGATATGGAATTCCCCATCTGTAACAGAAACATGGTGCCTTATCAGTTTCTGTTTTATTGTGCCTCATCCAGTGCCACTGCCGGCGAACTGGAGGTTCTACTCCAGGGTAGGTAGCTACTGACTAAAGAGAAGAAACTCAGAAAATAAGTCAGACTGGAATTAGCTACCCTTACCAGTGCTTGACCTTATTTTCTCCCAGGAATTCACTCCCTTACTCTAGTGAGCACTTTTAGTGTGTCCAGACTGCATTCCATCCAGTGCCTGCCTTGGTGAACTGGAGGTATGTAAAATATGCCTTTTTGAACCATTATTACTGTACTGTTTAGTGCTGTCACTGACAAACTGGAATAAGATGTAACTAAAAGATTTGACCCACTGCTTGCTGTTTCTTTGAAAGAGGGGGGCCTAAGTTAATGGACAGAATCAGGACACTGTTGTAGGAGATCACATCTAGATACAGTTGGTCAGAGTCTTCTGCCTTGGGCCCTAGGCAGAAGGAGCTCTGAAGTATACTATTAGATTTCTAGTCACTTTAGGCAAGGCCCTGATGAGACCAGGCTGAGGGAATAGTTTGGTTTGGACCAAAGTTTGCCCTGCACCAGCGCTAGATGGCAGACTTTGTGTCTCCGATGCTCGAGCCTTAACATCTGCTGGTATCCCTCTGTCAGTCTCATCTCAAGCCTGCTGATCATTTGAAACTCATAACTTTAGTCATAGTCACTAGTCAGTAAAGATACCCTTATCAACTTCCTACGCACACCTGAAGGAAGAGAAAGGCTATCTAGAGTCCTATTTTATCTATCATGTGAAGACACATATACAGGTCAGGCAGACAGTGGTTTTAAGTCTTTAACTTGGCTCCCTGAAAGAAGTCACCTGACTACTATCAAAGAGAAAGTCTAAAGTTTAAATCACTTAAAAAATCTAGATATTACCATATAGTATTCATAAATCCACAGTCAAAGTTTTCAAGCCTATTATCTATCAGCAAACATTTTTTTGTCTACATGAGAGATGGAACCCATGTCTAGGGGAGGCAAGATTTAGGTAGCCTAATTTCATTAAAGAATTTACTCCTATATGTCACGTGGAGTTCCATCTTGCTGATAAAAAAAAAAGGGGTCCAACCACATAACTCGACTCATAATGGAGGCTTATGAAAGGGTTTTGCCGGCATTGTTCAGAGCACTCTGAGGCAAAGCACATCTGGTGATCACTGGCAAGTTCTCCCTTTCACCTCACTGAGGAGTTTTTAGGTATGGACAAGACATGGAGATTCTCTCTTAATTACCCAGATGGGTGGTCGGGAGCCAGTTTCTTCTGGGGAACCTTCGGAACCCACCAAAGAGTCGCCTTGGCCAGGGTTCCTCAGTTGTTGCCCCAGTTTCCACTAATTCCACGCAATCAGAGATCTGTCTCCAAAAGGAGTACAGTGGGGGCTTCCAGTAGGATTTTTAAAAAAGTAGATAGGCTATAACAATTAAACAGGAATTTTGACTTTGGCTCTTTTCTGGGGAGGTGGGTTAAAGTGTCAGCCCTCCACCCCAGGAGGTCGGTGCCTTCTTTAGAATACTGATGGCTGCCTGTTTGGAATTTCAATGAGCTATTTATCTAACATGGGTGGGGTAGCTTTTCTCCTGCTGCAGTAACCTCCAAATTGGTTTTTTTTGTTTGTTTTGTTTTCTTTCAAGGGCCAGTCCTATCTATCTGTCTACATACGTCTAGCTGGCTTTTCTACCTATAATAGTAGAACTCAAACTTCCACTCTATCACCACCATCTGAGAGACTTTCTTGTGTCTCAGTTTCTACACTGACTAAATGCAGATAGTACAGCCCTTAACACAAAGATTTGTTGTGAGAAATAAATGAATGTGTATGTATATATATATATATTTTTTTAGAACAGCAAATAGTATCTAAATCTTTTATTTTATGATGTCAGCATAGCTTATTTTCTTGTTCTAGAAACATTACTTTATGTTGTGTTGCTTTTCAAGAATAATGGGTCATTAATTTTTGCCTGACAGCAGAAACTATATTAGTACAACCTTTCCAAGTTTTTAGTTCAAGTATGGTTTATTGATAAATAAAATAAAATAGTGATACTGCCTATGGAAGAATTCTTGAATAAAATGCCACATAGTTACTAATTTCATTGCCATGACACTAATTTATGATACAGACTTTACAACCAAGAGTAAATAATCAACCTTGGACCTTGAGCCTAGAAGATATAATTTGGTACATCAAATACGAATGAGACTCCAAGAAATTAGCAGAAAAGCAAAATACATAAGTCCAGTACTCCCAAGTCATTTCCTGATCCAGCACTATGGCCTCTAGGCTGTATTGGGCTGTGGTTAGGAGCACCTTCTTAGGAAATTATTCTGGTGAAAAGATAAAACAATGCAGATTCTTGGATCAGACTTGAATGGAGCACCAAGGGACAACACTGCACCACTGGGGTTCACTCTCTAGCTCTGCACTCCCTCCAGCTGTGGGCTGCATTCACCTGACAGGGTGTGCTCAATCACCACTGATAGGTCTGTGTTTATTGACCAACAGTAGCTGCCATGGATACAAGACACTGGATAGCTCAGTTCATTTTTAAAGATATGTCTTCTTTGATTGTGTGCTATAACATTATTCTTGTAAGTACAGTTTTTTAAAGGACTCCTGAAACAATGGAAATAGCTATAAATTACTTTTCATTTCTAGGAAAAGTAACATGTCTGTTTAAGTATACAAGCATCTTCAGAGAGCTATTTGTGATTGCAGTATTTTCAGACTCAATAGAGCCACATAATAAAGCAAACCTTCTCTAAGCATCTGAGTGTCCTCTCTTCGCTGTTTGAAGCACACAGATGAAAATAAAGATACACTGGAGAGGAAAATATATTTCTCCCAGAGAAGGGCATATCAAGTGTTGAAGGACCCAGAAAATAGATAATGATTAGAATTTCACATATTATTGTACTATTGGATCAATTCAAAGTGGATGAGCATTTCAATTTTTAGAGAATACCAGAAATAAAAAAAAATTATCCTTGCACATTTACATTTAAATATTGCTGACTTAGAGTTTCAACAAAGTAATTCACATCGCCGTGAATTGGAGATAGAAAAATCTGCATTATTACTGAATCTGCCCACCTATTGAGTTCTTAAATTCAGTCTTTTTAGTCCATGGATCTTATAGTGCTGAGAAAAATTATTACATTCCTATTATACAGATGTAGTGTAAGAAATGAAAGTTACTGTACTGTGTATATTTTAAAAAGTTGAGAAAGAAAATGCTTTGAAAATGCAGACAATATTTATAAATAGGTATTTTAAAAGTGTCACCTTTCCATAATGAGAAAATGATTTTTCATAATTAGATAATTGGCTAGGGTACCACAAACTCGAAAAGATAAACCTGTTTTTCTCTGAGAGATATTAGTTGGATATTTTTGTTTTTATTAGTGGAGGGAAAGACTGGCTCTCCTAATAATTAAAATATTGGTAGCCCTCTGAATTCTTGAGGATTCTAAAATAATTTGCTCAGAATAAAGAGATCATGTTGGTAATTCTTTAACCTAAGCAAGTACATTTTTGGATCAAGAGAAATCTAAGTTCTTCACCATCTTCATTTTAGAGTGTAACATAATTAAATTACAAGAGAGGAAGAAAAATCATGAAATAAATAGATTTCCATTGAAATTACTGAAGCCAGTTAATGGAAAACTCAGTTATTTTTCTTTTGGTATACATGAAAATTATTTGGACATTTTGCCTAAATCATTTTGAAACATCCAGGTATTTGGTACTAGACTGCAAGCACCTATTTCTATTAATCAGTTGGAGGTTCTCATTCTTTGAAAGGTGCTATAGTCCAAAAGCTATTCCATTCCATTATAGAAAAATGACAGCGACTCTATTTAAGTGTATAATGATTCTAGCCAGCCATCCATAGCAGCAAAAATTTAATAGCAACCTTATCTGGAATGCTGAAGAGGAACACTTCCCAAGAAACCATTACAGCCTCTTCAGTTTACAAAACAATTGGCTTTAATCTTTAATACTGTTAAGCAGTAGGGGGCAGATAGGCACATTAACATAGCTTTACTTTTTATAAATAGCATTTAATACACCATACTCAGATACAGTTGGGCTAAGCATTAGTGGTAAAGAGCTTTAGATGTGAGCAAACAGTACTCAGATATTCTATTCTGAAATGGAAGTTATGCTGGTTGCATTTTTTTTTTTTTTTTTGAGAAAGGGTCTCACTTTGTAGTACAGGCTGGACTTGAGCTCACTATGTAGCCCAGGCAAGCCTTGAACTCAGCAATCCTCCTGCCTCTGCCTCCTGAGTGCTGGGATTACAGGTGTGAGCCAACACGCCCAGCACTGTGGTATGTGGTATTGATTGCTGGTGGGCGTGAGTCACCAGGCCCAGCATTGTATGTGGTTACTGGGATCGAACTCAGGGCTTTGCCCTTGGGAGGCAGGCGCTGGTTCTGAGCTAAATCTCCAGCCTTGATTGCATTTCTGTTATGTGTACATTGGAGAGTTTGTATGTTATCAGTGAGGTTTGAAGGCAAAATCATTGAACATGTTTCCTTAATGAAACATAAGACTTCTTGATATAAATTTAAGTTACAATAAGAAGAAAACCATTAAGAAGAAATTTTTTTCAGTTCAGGAAACATTAGCTTCATTAAGTTCATATACTCTGCATGAAGTATGCTGTAGCCTTACAAATATAGCTCTTCATCTGCTCTGCAGTTTTTCATATTTTAAAAATTTTCTTTTATTATTTCATGAGAAGAACCCAGATGTGAATTTCAGACATTATTTTTCTCAAGGAGGCAAATAAATATTTTTAATGTTGTAGTACATTTTTGGATAACATGAAAGAAAGGACTTAATAGGATTGCTAAAATTGAAGATCTGAGCTCCAGTGAGTTCTATAGGACTTACTGGGATCCTCATACTGCATGCATGCCACAGTGTTCTGCAAGGTACATTGTATATAGAATGTACACTTTTCTGGACCATTAGCTATCCTTTATCATAAGAAATGTAATTATTATTTTATATTAAAATAGGCATAAATATATTATGACTATACCCCCAAAATTTGAAAAGAGTAGATTTATTAACTCCTCCATAGTTTTTACGTCTCTTATTTCTTGATTTGCTTCTTGGGTTTTGGAGAAGTGTTTCTTGTTGATAATCATTGTTAAGTAGTATATCAGTTGTAAAGACTCTCCCACTGTCTTTACAGACTAGATGATTTGACTGTTTTGACTGAATTGGTGCTTAAATAAATGATGTATATAAACAACTTATAAGGTATAATGAGTATTATATCTTTGAATATGTACATTTATGAATGTATTATCTATAGAAACTATTACACTGGTAGTCTTTTCCATTTTAATATAATTCCAAAATGCATTGTGTTAAAACTTAATTGTATGTGCTACGAGAAATACAAGGGAAATAGCAGACCCAGACCCTGACTCAAAGGGAAGAAAACTTTTAGAAAAAATAAGTATTGAAATAAAAGCTCAGAAAAGAAATTGCTGAATAAGACTCAGAAATTTTCCCTATAACTTATTTGAAAAGATCTAGCAGAGGGTATATACTCTAGTATTCAAGGAGACACTAGTCAAAAATATAATAACTTACATTTTTAGTGCCACCTTTACTCTCTGAATAGTTTTTAGTTGATCCTACCAACTAAGTACATAATATATGATCTTGTATTTATAGGCATGACTTCTATATTCACATTAAAAGTATTGGACTGTGGAATTCAGTCTTTTTCTGAGTGTTCAAACTGTGCAAAATAACAATTTCTCAAAATTAATTTTGTTACAGTCAGAAAGAAAAAATTAAAATTTAAATCAGAAATATATCAAATACAGTAGCCCTTCTGGAGGAATTCATAGCACACATGCTATAGTAGTAATCCTGAGAAGTACATCTATTTACTGGTTTCCAACTTCAATTGGATTTAGAACTTCCTTTTCATGCCACCATTTCTGTGGCCATTAATCCTAATTGTCTTAAAATGTCTAGTATTATTATAGCATATATATGTTCGAGTGGGTCAAATAAGTGTGGCTGTGGGTATTATATATGGCCCCTCACCTTTTCCTCCTTGGAATTATTCCACTGCTCTAATTTCCAGCTACCTGGACCGAGAAGCTTTGCTCAAACATGACAAACTTCCTGCACCATGCACTTCCTGCTTTGGAGCCTGCTGATCATGAACTGAATCCCTGAAAGTGAAATGTGAGCTAAAAAGATAAACATTTATCTTTTATATTGTGACTGTTGGATATTGTGTCTTGGTAGTTGAAGAAATGATTGATACAGATAATTGATACTAGAGCAGTGGGGTTGTTGTAGTTGACCATATGGTTTTGAAATCTTAGGAATAGGTTTGTAGAGGAATTTGGAAAGTTTTGGAAATATGGAGTAGAAAAGCTTTAGAATGCTGTAAGCAGAGCTTAATGAGTAATTCTGGTCAGGGATCAGAAGACCAAATACAAATAGGAATGTGGACAGTGAAAACTAGGCTTAGTTTTCAGTTGGGAACAAGGATTCCACTGGGATTTGGGATAGAGAAACTGTGTGTTAGTTTTGCAAAAAATTTGGTTCTTGTCCTGAGACTTTGCAGAAGACTAAGATTAAGCATGATAGACTTAATTAATCTGGTTGAGGAAATTCCAAGATAGCCCAAGACAGAGGCTGTGGCGCATGGGTACTGCTTGCTGCTTTTAACCAGATTTATTTTGAGAATTGGGAGCAAAAGGCAGAGCAGAATTTGGAAACTTACATTTTGGCTAAAAATGAATCTCATGTAGGATTTGGTCCAAAGGAGGTATAATTGGTAAAGAGATTAGTACTATGAAAAAGCAAGCAAGAGCTGTGTATGAAGAGGAAGAATAGTAGCTTGAGGGTACCTCAGGAATCAGCAAGATGCTATCCAACACAGGTTTATAGGCACAAAACTATAAAGCTTTCATTTGAGAAGAGAGTTCTTGGTATCTCTGCTTGAGAATGGTCTCAGAGAATTGGTTCCCTGGGTTTCATTTAACTTGCTCAGATATCCAGGGCCTTAGACACTACTACAGTGATAGTCCAGGGGGACCTGAGTATTACTTTCACTGCACTGCAATAACCTTGATATTGTCCACATGATCCTGCCCTTACTGCCATGTAGAATGCAAAAGTTGTGGAGTTGAAGATGTTTCCACTCAGATTGCAAAGGAACATCTAGGAGGAGGCTGATCAGAGAGTCCCTAAGAGAGCCATGGATTAAGCTGTGGGAATGAAGCCAAAAATGCAGTGGAAATCCCAGGAAGTTGGGGATGCAACAAGTATGGGATATCTTCTGAGGAAAGCTGAAGGCTTTCAGTTGAGTCAGCCCACAAGAGGCAATGTAGGCTGCAAGTAGAAAGTCCATAGGAATGGGACTGCTCAAGGCTTTGAAACTCCTGTTTTACCACTGTATGTCTTAGATCCCAGATACAGAGCTACAGAACTTCATGTTTTTCTTTCTGGGTTTCAGTCTTGCTTTGGTTTGATTATTTTTTTTCCTTCTATTTCTCCCTTGTGGAAAAGGAATATTTACCTTGCACCATTGTACCTTAGAGCTACATAACTTATTTTTCATTTTTACAAAGGTTTGCAATTATGAATTGGCCTTGGGTCTCAAAAGAGTCTTGGAGTTGAACATTTGAAAAATGCTGAATCTTTAGAGGCTGTAGGAAAAAGGTTGTCATTTCTGGTTCTATGTTGTATTATGTTAGAGTATATAGTTGTGTTATGTTAGAATTGTGAACTTGTCATTTGGGGATTAAGTTTGCTTTAAGGAGATCTACTTGAGTACAAATTTTACAAGGAGTGGATTGTGGTGATTAATCCTGATTATCAAATTCATTGGATAACAAAATACCTAGCAGATTAATAGTTTCCTTCTGGATGTGTCTGGGTAGATCACAGAACTGTGCCATGGTCCCTTTCTCTTTTGGTACTACTGCCCTCCATTGCTTCCTGGCCACTATGAAATGAGCAGCTTTGCTTCACTATACTCTTTCACAATGATTTTCCTGCCTTGAAGCCTGGCAACCATGACCTGAATCTCCTGAAACATGTGCATAATTAAACTTTTCCTCCTTTAAATACTGAGTGTCAGGAATTGTGTTCACTGACAGGAAAGCTGACTAACATAGTTTCTAAACTGATACCAAATTAGAGGCATTTAAAAAAATCTTTTAGTTAAGATTAAAAAAAAACCTAGTATGAAATTCTCAATGTCAAATTAGATGATAAATGCTTAGAATATGAATCTTATTTCCTTTTAACTTTGAAGTTTCCTGAAAAGAATGAAGAGGATCTTTCAGTTTTATTTTTCTTCCTGCTTCCATCCTTTGGCTGTTCCCGAGCTGTTAACCACCATGCTGTGATAGTTTGAAATAAACCAGCCTTGCTATGAAAAACTTTGATAGATTCAACATCTCTTTATTTTCCTCCCTGTAGTGATCATTGTGGCACAAAATGATTTTTGAGGTTATGGGATAAGAAAAAAAGTTCTATGAAAGCTGGTCTTATTGATCCTATTGCAGGAGGTCTTATCGCTGAGGATGGAAGATGCGGTTAGTGAACTGCTTTTTACCAGCCTGTGGAAGTCAGTGCATTAAGTTGAAAAGACTGGGTTTAGATCACAAATCTGTTCTTTGGGGAAATTACAGATTCAGGCTCTTTGAAGATATTTCTTCCTTCAACGTTCTTAATTTGTGTTTATTCATTTCCCCTAGTTGATTTCAGGCACAAAGATAAGAAGAAAAACTTAATTCTTTATTGTGGCTGTTCTTGGTCAGTGGTATGAAAATACTTTCTAAGTTTTCCAAGATTACTTTTTAAAGTAACTATATTGGCTGCTTTGAGAAGAACCTCTGTGTGTCTAATACTAGTCTAAATCTTGTTATTTCATAAGGATTATTTTTTAAATAAAATGTTAAAGAAAAAAGGGTAAAAGGAAAAACACCAAAATATTAACAATGGTCATTTTCTTGGAAAGTGAAATGATGGATGATTATAATTTTTCTTATGCCTCATGTATTTCTCACATTTTATAGAGTATTACTAAAATGTCATATATGACTAAAATTGAAAAGTGCTAAAATTATGTAAAATTTAAAATTAGACTCCTATTTCTTTCTGCATTTTAGATGATGGTTTTCCTTCACCATTAACTTTAAAAAGTGGGGGATGGAGAGCCTGGTAAATGTATGGCACTTCCAATAGTAATAATGCTTTGCTGAAATCAAATGACCACATAATGAGGATTAAATATCTAGGTCAGCCTCAATAAAGAAATGAGGAATGGCCTAATTACTATAGTTTGCCAGGAAAAACCTATTCATTTATCATTTCACCAAGTATCATGATCAACATGTTAAAAAAGAACACTTTTCAATCTATAATTTCCCTCCCTCATGGACAGAAGCTTCTGTTGAGCAGACGTGAGGGATTTAGCTGCCAGTCGCTAAGGAGAGTTCTCCACCCTTCCACAGCGTGCTTGGGGAGCCCAACACAGACTTATGCACTTCAGGTCTCAGGAGCTAGTGCCCTGAAAAATCTGAGAACAGACTACTATCTGTCTTTCTCCTCTTGCATCACTTACACGGATTTGTTTCCACCCAAATTCGCTTTCATATTGGTGTTGACATAAGACTGAAAACACACTGCAGGAAAGGTTTGAGTAGTCAGTCCAGATAATTTTCCATTTCCATGAGAGAAACTGGAAATAACTCTATGTAAAGATATAAAATTTTTCTTTGAAGATACAAAAGAAAATGCAACCTTTATTATACATTTATGTATGTGTGTGTGTGTGTGTGTGTGTGTGTGTGTGTGTGTATCCCTGGGATCATTCCCTAAGCTCCATACTTAGGTGCAAAATTTAGCCACTCTATTTTGATGCAGTTTAGTGGAGTTTCCTTTAACTTTTTGGTCTGACTATTCATAAGGCTAATTAATCTTGATGACAAGAAAAGAATCCTAATAAAGTCAATATTGAATTATTTTCAATTGAATGATTTAGTGTATGGACTTTCTAGACCCCTAGTTTCACTTGTATTTCTTATGTATTGCCTGAATGAGGGTGCTTCTTGAACTGCCATGAGAAATTTGAGTAAGTTTATATGCCATGTTACCTGCTAAATTAATATAAAGAATAGACGGTTTCTCTCCATATGTATGTATTTTAAAGAAAAAGAGAAAAGGACACAAGGGCAAAAGGCTATTACTAATGATTTGGCAGTAGCTATGCCTTTGGATTATCTAGTAATCATATTTCAATTCATTTTCTCAGACTTTCTCTGCAATCTGATTTGCAAAGTCACGCCCCTACACTTCAGATTCAGTTTCAAAATTTTTGACTGGACATATATATTACAGTTTTTCAGAGAAGCAGGACCAATAGTAGGTGGATATATGTATATGTATTTATATTTTATATATTTATAAATGTATTTATATTTTATATATTTATAAATAATTTATATATATATATATATATATATATAAAACAGAAATTTTGTTTAAGTAATTGTCTCATCAAGCTGTGGAGGTTAAATCCAAAGTAGGGAGGATGAGTCAGCTGGGAGAAGACCTAGGAATGAACTTGTGCTACAGTGCAAGTCTGAAGATTGCCTGCTGCATAACTCCTCTTGCTTGAAAGAATTCAATCTTTTGTTCTTTGTAGCAGGGTTTCAATTGATTATATAAGGCCCACCAATGATACGAGGGCTATTCCTTTACTTGGAGTCTCTCAACTAAAATGTAGTCTCATTTAAAAACACTTTCAGTAACATCCAGAATACATAAGTCCCCTTCATTCATCATTTACTTTTCTTAGTTTCAGTTATATATTAACTATAGTTCTAACATTTTACAGGGAAAATTTCAGAAGTAAGCAAGTAGCAAGTTCTAAATTGCATGCTCTTCTGAGTAACATGATGAGATTATGCTGTTTTACCCAAGGACTGAATCATCTCGTTCTTCAGCATGTTCATACTATGTATTCCTACCTATTCATTACTTGCTTAATAGTCAGCCATCTTGATGACCAGTAGGAATATTGAGTTATTACAATGCTTGTGTTCAAATAGCCTTTGGATTTTAGCCTAACACCATGTCACAATGCCTATATAATTTACCTCATTTTGTTTCATTACATGGGCATCATATAATCTTGCTTCATCAGAGCAAGAAAGTCAAGTCTACTAAAAGAAGATTTCTTTTGAAGGGAGAGGGTGAAGGATTGAAGGGAGAGAGAGGGAGGGGGAGGAATGAGAAGAGAGAATGTCTGCATAATTTTTATTACAGTGTATTGTTGTAATTGTTCTATTGTGTTTATCTCATGCTATGCTTAATTTATAAGTGAAACCTTGTCATATGTAAGTATTCATAGGAAAAACATAGCACTGTCTGTGCATAGGATTCAGTGCTATTTGTGAATTTTGGTATCCACTGGGGGTCTTAGAATGCATCTCATAAAAGTGGGGGCATCTGTTATGTTTAACCAAATATGTGTATACAGTGTTCATTCAGGTTTGCACAAAATTGATTATCACAAGGCATATATTTTGGTAAATCTTTCCAGGTTATTTTGAGAACACCTTCTCTTCCCTGAAATAAAACAACAATAAAAAAATATAACCTTCTCCCTGCCCTAGTTGAAAACATTTGCCTTAGCTGTCCAAATTATTTTGAATCACTGACCTTCTTGGGAGCCTGTGTTTAACCCTGACCCTGGTTGTTTCCTCATTTATAATGTTTCTTTGACAAACTTCCTTCTATCCTCTACTCCTCTTTATAGATTAGCCTAAGCAGAGCTACTTTTTGAAGACCTCACCTCTTCTGTGCT
>PVIC010042934.1:0-15625 GCA_004025085.1 Thryonomys swinderianus | reverse complement strand
TATTCCGTCTCTTTAAAAATCCTTTCTCTTTCGTTTCAGTCCCTCTTCTTGTTTCCCCTTCTAAACATTTTTTTTAATTTCCCAATATCTATCTTTCATTTTTTTCTTTATACATTCTTTTATATCTTTGTTCACTTTTGTTATTGATTAATGTTCACAGCTAGTATGAAAACAACGTATAACATGGAGTAATCATAACCATAACTCTGATTTTGCAAATGAATTAGAGTTTACTAAGATTTGGGTTTGGGGATTAAAACTGAAATCCTAAATAGACTAGGAAAATATAATAGGACTGCAAAAAATTTAAAATAAACAAAACACTGAAAGCTGGTATGGTGATTATTCAAAAATGAAGTGGTTATTTTCTTATGGACAATTTCAAAGCATTCAAGCTTTTATTAGACTTAGGAAAGATATTTTTTAAAGAACATTATCTTAAGGGCACTGAGAATTGTACTGAGGAAAGTATATAATTTGACAGTTAACTTTATAATGGTTTTATTTTTAAAATAACCAAATATTTATACAAAACACTCAAGCAACATGAAATCCGATTGTGCAAAGTTATTGCATTACTGAATAACTGCAGAAATTTAAACAGATATCAAGAACTGAAAAAGCAAAATGATTAATAAGTGCAAAAATGTATTTACATATTCTGTAAAGTGACATTGAATACCAATACAAAATTTCATATTGGCTTTGTAAAATTCATAGTGCAGAGAGTTTTTAGTAATCTTCATTTAGTCCATGTGGCTGAATTTCTTTGATTTCAAACTTTTATGGGTGAGTAAAGCGATTTGGTAGGCAATTTTTGAGGTGGTTGAAACATATCTTGCTAAATTGTCTTTCTTTTTTCTTCTTGTACAAAACACTTAAATAGCAAAAATACATTGTCAGATCAATGGTAAAATATTCTAAATGAAAAAACTGAACACCATCAATCAAAACTAAACCAACATGAATGGCTTAACTTCACTCCATTTGGAGATTAAATCTAAGCTTTTAAAAATACACAGCATAAAATATATGGCTTGTAACATTTTCTATTCTCTCACTTTCTGTATGACAGCAATAATACCAAATTTGTTGCTTTATTTTACCCAGGGGTTTTGAACAAATTACTTTACAAAATACTTCACACATTTTAAACCAAAGAAACAATGCTAAAAATAGTTATAGAAGAGGAAAGAATTGAAATGTGCAGATCTAAAGAAGGTATTACAATGAATTTGAGCTGTGTGGGCTGGGGATTTAGCTCAAGTGGTACCACACCAACCTTGAATGCACAAGAGCCCGAGTTTGATCCCCAGAAATGCAAAAAAAAAAAAGAGAGAGAGAGAGAATTTGAGCTGTGTATTCATAGCTGAAGGAATTTCCCAGAATCAAAGCCCTTTGTCTTTTTGTAAACTGCATAGCTCCCCTGTGTCTTCTCAAGATCTTCAAACTCCCTGCCCTCTTTAGAAAGAAAAATTCTGGTTCAGAAATTTACCTTGTATTTTGATAGCAACAGGCATTGAATTCCTCTTTCTCTCCTATCTAATATGACACATTTGTCCCGTGTCTCCTCCCTTCTCACTCCAACACCTAAATTTTTATAGTTCTTATGGTTTCTCATCTGTCTCAAGCAAAATTCTGCTTGTCTGCTGAGGAAATACCAGTTTCTTCATTCCATAGAAGCTATGATTTTGTTGGCCATCATCTCGTCCATGTAAAGCCATCTGCTTGGCGCTGATCCCAAACCTGATGCATCGCCTGCATTGGTGGTATAGTGGTGAGCATAGCTGCCTTCCAAACCTGATCCATCAGAGTCTGTTATAGTATTCCTGACTTGAAACCTAAAGCCTAGAAACAGCTCCCCAGAATTAAAACTTCCCAAAGACACATAGAAATTCTCCCCACTATTAAATTCTAAAGCATATCTGCTAATTCTTATTTCATCAAATTCAAAGAACACTAAGTAAAAATAGCGCTCTCACTCAAATATGCATGTAAACTAAATTTTCAACTCCCATTTTATTCAAGTATTTCTTATCTACCAAAAAAGTGTTAATAATTTTCCAAATAATGTTGCTAATTATGGCATAAAACATGATTGAACAATGCAGAAGCTTTTTAATAGAAAGAGATCCCACTTGTTTATTTCTTCTGATAGTTCTTGTGCTATAGAGGTTTTGTTTATAAAGTCTTTCCCTAAGTCAGTGTCTCCAGGAGTTTTACCTAACCTGTTTTGCAGCAGGTTTAGTGTCTCTGTTTTCATATTTAGGTTTCTCAACCACTTTGATTTTAGTGTAGTGCACGGTGAAAGAGATGGATCTAGTTTCAGGCTTTGACAGGTTGAAACCCAGTTTTTCCAGAAACCATAAGCACAGCAAAAAGCAAACAACAATATGGGAAAAAATATTTACCAGTAATTCCTCAGACAAAGGGCTACTATCTAGAATATATAAAAAGCTTAAAAAATTCAGTCCCCCCAAATTGAAAGACCCAGTTCAAAAATGGGCATCTGAAATGAACAGACACTTTTCAGAGGAAGAAGTAAAAGCAGCTAAGAAGTACATGAAGAAATGCTAAATATCACTGACCATTCAAGAGATGCAGATGAAAACAACTCTGAGATTTCATCTTATTCCACAAAGAATGGCTGCTGTCTTGAAAATAGCCAACAACAAAAGCTGGTGAGATTGTGGAGAAAAAGGAACCTTTCTCCACTGTTGGTGGGAATGTAGACTAGTACAACCATTATGGAGATCAGTGTGGAGATTACTCAAAAACCTAGGATTAGAGGTTCCATTTGACCCTTCTATTCCCCTACTGGGGATATACACAAAATAATTACAAGATTCCTATCACAGTGACATATATGCACCCATGTTTATAGCAGCTCAGTTTGTGATAGCTAAATCTTGGAAACAACCCAAATGCCCATCAACTCTAGACTGGATAATAATGAAGAAAGAAAAAGATAATGTTAAAAAAGGAAACAATGCTTGTGTATATAGAGGTGGGGTGAGGTAGGATGGGTAGGTGAGAGGGGAAAATGAGAATTAAGTTGTGTCAATACTGGTACAAATTCTCATTGTAGAGTGTAATTGTGATGTGTATGTATAATGTACTAATAAAATGTACCAATTTAAAAAAATGTGATTGATCTAAAACTAAATCCTTAAATGTAAATTTAAATCCTGGCAGATTATATTTGAGAGGAAAAATAGTGTATAGACAATTAAGCAATGAACATGAACACTAAATCTAAATTCATGTCATTGTGCTTCACCTAAGCATGGACTATGCTATTTTTTTTTTTTGTAACAAAAACATCAAGCAAGTACTCAACTGCTTTTTGTTTGTGGGGAAAACAAAGTAATTCTGGATGTGTATTGTTGGTATATCAAATGCTGTTTGGTAAGATACATGAATTTATACATGTGTTATCTGTCTTAGGTCAGTCTTCCTTTAGTTGGTGTTGATTTCTTTCAGTTTGGTGGACATACTTAGAGGATATTATATTTCACATACCTTTCTTAGATCATCCGATAACTGTTCACTCTTTTTTGAGCAGTTAACTCTTGGGAAATAAGAGTGAGATAGAAATGGTTGCAAAGGTTACATGAAAGCAAAGAAGTCTAAAAAATCTTGCTACACTTCAACTTTGATTAGAATTTTAGTGTCCTATATATACTGATATCTATATATGAAGGTCTCATTGTAACATTTTGATGTCATTTTCATTCAGGGTCAGAGTGAGAGTACAAGGTTTATGGATGAAGTTTTTCCATCAAGGAGAAAGAAATTTCCAGCATATGTATGCTGATGCTTGACTTTGAATGACAGAGGAAAAATGGAGAAGTCAATCTTAGATTTGATGCAGGGAAAACAAAACAAAACAAAAAAAAAACAAACAAACAAAAAAACCTTTCCCTATTACAAATGTGAAGCCAACTGAACTTGAGGTGTGTGAAAATTTTTAAAAGGATTCATGGGGCCGGAGGGTTAGCTCAGTGGTTCCGGCACCTGCCTTGCAAGCGCAAGGTCCTGATTTCGATCCCGGTAACCACATACAATGCTGGGCGTGGAGACTCACGCCCACCAACAATCAATACCACATACCACAGCGCCGGGTGTGGTGGCTCACACCTGTAATCCCAGCACTCGGGAGGCAGAGACAGGAGGATTGCTGAGTTCAAGGCTTGCCTGGGCTACATAGTGAGCTCAGAGCCAGCCTGAACTACAAAGTGAGACCCTGTCTAAAAAAAAAAAAAAAAATATATATATATATATATATAATAATAATAATAATAATAAAACAGGATTCATGTAGTTGGGTATTAGCTAGTTCCCTATAAAACAGAAATAAATTCTCCAAATCAACACCAAATAGTCCACATCTCAAAACTTCCTTAAAATCAATGAGACAAATCCTTCTTGTTGCTCAAGCCAATTCACCCAGAGCCAATCTGGATCCACTTGTGCTCCTGAAAGATTGTGCAAACACTGAGAAACTTACTAAAATAATGTTATGAGAGTTCTAGCAATTAGTTAAAATTCTACAACAACCTAAAGAATGCCAATACAGACTAAACTCTCCTTAAATATGGAGGGAATTTCTACTGTGGTTTCACTTGCCTTTAGCCAAGTCCTTGGCAGGATATTTCACAATTTGTGAGAAACAAGAGGCCTTTACCCAGGTCCCGTTCATGAAGCACAGCCAGTTAGGAAGATTCATCTTGCAGCATTCTGGTCAGTCCAAAGGCTACTTAGGTAATTTATCCTTGTGGCACCTAACTCTAAGGTCCACTGGCCAATAGCCAAAGGAAGCAGTGGACCCACATCAAGAAAACTCTAAAAGTTGTGCAAGGGTGCAGGCACATGGGAAAAAGATGTCAGAGACAGGAATGAAGCAGAATTCACTGCCTTTAGTTAAAGTTACAAACTAAGGCAAAAGACACATGTGAGGCACCTCAGCATATGAAGATGTTGAAAAGTCACTGGGAATTTCCAGAGGATTGAAAACCAAAACTATGCAACAGCAGACCATCAACCAGACACTGAGAGACCCAGGGAAGACACATGCACAGAATGACCTGAGAAACTAGACGTCTGTAACAAATTGATTAATAAATGTCTCCTTCCGCACAAAGCCAGTTTGCACCCCCTGGGCAGGGTAGCTGTCACTCAAGTACACAGTGCTGAGGTTAACCATCCCCCATAGAACTAAGTTGCACTTTAATTGCTTTTATAACAAGATTGAGATGCAGTGTGTTCAAGAGCTGGTTACACCAGGAAGGTCCCATTGTGATGAATATCTTTGCTGCCTTTCTAAGAGGAGACTCAGGAGTGACTTCTGCTCCAGACCCCACCACTTTCTGCTGTCCCCTGAGTGAAGATGGAGTAGAAGGCCCAACAAATAACGAGATTTCTAAACTAAAAGGAGGTAATGCATTTCTGAAGGAGGTAATGCATTCTAAAGTGCTCTGTGGTGTTGTCTTATGTAGGTACAAAACAGACTAAAGCACATGATTTCAACCAATAAGTCACTAGACATAAACCTCACTCAGTGGAATGAAACAGTGTATTTTCTGAAATGGTCCATGGAGGTGGGAAAGCCAGCCTTACTAGAAAATGTAGGGAGATGGAGACAGTGAGTGAACTGAGGGTCTTCAGCTAGAGCCTGTGTAATGTACAAGACCTGGCTCTGAGGTCATAATGCTGTCAAAGACACCTCTTGTACTCAGCTCCAGACCCTCAATTTAGGCGATAAGGAGAACAACACTGAAAGCTCCGTGCCCTTGATAACTAATTGCAGTATGGCCAGCTAGCCTTGAGAATGTCCTACTTTCCAAGTTCTCAGCTGTTTTTATTTCAGGAACCTCTTCTTGTATGTCTCCTTAAAACTATAAAATAAGGACTAGAGATTTAGCTTAGTGCCTCTGACGCCTGCTTAATAGGGACAAGGTCCCTGGTTCCATCCCCAGTAACCACAAACAACAATACTGGGCATTGTGGCCCACACCTGTAATCCCAGCACTCAGGAGGCAGAAACAGAAGGATTGCTGAGCTCAAGGCTTGCCTGGGCTACACAGTGAGCTCAGAGCCAGCCTGAACTGCGAAGCGAGACCCTGTGTCAAACAAACAAACAAAATCTATAAAATGAACACGCTGAACAGGCCTGGTGTTACAATTTCCCCACTGAGGGCTGCATTCCCCTGACCCCCAGCTTTCCTCTCTCTCTCTCTTTTTTAAAAATAATTTTATAGGTACATTTACACATACATTATGATCACATTCAACATTGACAAATTGTAGTGAGATGGAATCTTAGTGTTGCTTTCATCTGTGTCTATCAAATGCAGCTTTTCTCTTTATGTACGTCTGTGTCTTTTTTCCTTATCTCCTCACCTTCCCCACTCAGGTCTCAGTCAACCCACTCTGATCCTGGCAAGAAAAGATGAAGAAACTTGTCTTAAGTCAATTTAAAAAGCTAAAGGAATAAAAAAAAACCCAATGGAAACTGATCAAATATATATGAATATATGAAACGCAAACATTCTTTTAAAACTACCAAACTCTGAAATTCAAAAATACAAAAATTACTTTGAAAACTTAGCTCAAGAGTTCAACAGCAGATGTAAAGTGGCAAAAGAAGTCATCAGGGCATTGCAAGGCAGGCCACTGGAAATTATGGAGCCTGAGAAAGGAAAACAGGACATATAAAAGTGCACA
This sequence comes from Thryonomys swinderianus, assembly GCA_004025085.1. NCBI lineage: Eukaryota > Metazoa > Chordata > Mammalia > Rodentia > Thryonomyidae > Thryonomys > Thryonomys swinderianus. Next base: position 8,899 of record PVIC010042934.1, on the reverse strand, counting down.
GAGCCCCAAGGACTTAATGCAACACTTGCAGAAGTCTAATGTACATAACAGAAGCTCCAGCAGGAGAAGAGAAAAACAAGAGATGAACACCTATCTGCAGCCATAATAGTACAAATCTTCACAAATCGGAGGAAATCTCTGGACATACAAGTATAGCAAGTGCAGTAAACTTCAGGTGGGATAAAGGAAGGAGAAGCATGTGTCTAAAGTAGCTGAAAGCAAAATACATAGGCAGCAGCCAGGCGTGGTGGCTCACGCCTGTAATCCCAGCATTCAGGAGGCAGAGACAGGATTGCTGAGTTCACGGCGGCTTGCCTGGGCACCATAGTGAGCTCAGGGCCAGCCCGAACTACAAAGCGAGACCCTGTCTCAAAAACAAAAACAAACAAACAAACAAAATACATAGGCAGCAAAGCACAAGTCGTTCATCTTGTATCAGGGATCCTCAGTAATATTTTTAGCAGACTTTGAAAGAAGAAAGCAGAGGATGGATAACTAATCAAAATGTGACAAAAATTTTTCAGACCATTGAGTGGGATTTTAATGCTGAATGGAATGGAATCACTCTATAGCCATCGATGTATATTAATGACAGGATACTACTCTGCCATTAAAATGATAAACCTGGATGAACCTTAAGATCATACTGTTAAATGTAATAAATCAGACACACTATCTGAAATATCATATAATTTATCAGTGGAAGGAACACAAATATAAGGAAAGAGCAAAATAAAAGTTTAATTGAAATAAGCATATTGGTATTTTTGGAAAGGGCAAGGGAACCAAGAGATGGAGGAGGAGAAATGGGAAGAGAAGGGCATGATAAAAATAATTAAAATGTGTCAGGTACATGTACCAATTGTCTATAAGGAATGTGATCATTATGCACTACAAAAATAAAGAAAGTAGAACTTTATGCAACCTTAAACAAGAAGAAAATTTGGGTCCATGCCACTGTATAATTGAAACTTGAACAGTTTTGATACTGAGTAGCCTGAGAGTCACAAAATGACACAGTGATTTCCCAGTGGGCTCTGAGGTGCTCCAGTTCATAGATACAGAATATGAATTATAGCACAGGGATATGGAGGCAAAGGGAATGGATTGGTAAGGCTTAATAAGTACTGAGTTTTGGTTTGGTAGAATAAAAACAGAGTAATCTGGAGACAGATAATAACGCTATTTCCACAATAACTTGAATATATGTAAAGCTAGTGATCATTAGACATAAAAATCATCAAAATAGTATAGTTCTACTCTATGCATATTATCACAGTTTTAACATGGGGCAGACAAGATTTCACGTCAGAGTATTAGTTCTGCTGCCACTTGCTTCCTCTACATAGAATGTGCCTTTCCAAATTTACCTACACACTTTTCTTGATGCTTCCACTTTGGATCAAAAACACTAGAATGAAAAGGTTGCCAGACAGTCTAAAGAAGCAAAAGTAAGTTTGCTGCCTTCTAAGCTCTACGTGTAGCCACAGCCTACTGCACAGGTCAATATGCCACAGTGCGCTCTCTCTCTCTCTCTCTCTCTCTCTCTCTCTCTCTCTCTCTCTCTCTCTCTCTCTCTCTCTCTCTCTCTCTCTCTCTCTCCCTCATCGACTGAGCATTGCTTGTTCCATTCATGTGTTCTAAAGTGATGTTTATGGTGGTCATGTTTGTACTGACTGCACACAAACTGCATGTTTTGTCATGATTCTCTGGTTCAATCTAACAAGTATTTTAAAAGCACATCAGTGTTTGAGTATTAGAAGTAATTCTGAGATGAAAAAGGTATGTGGGAGGATGTACATAGATTGTGTACAAATAGACTATCATTTTACAGGGAAGATTTTAGCATCCACTATTAATAGCCTCAGAGGTCCTGGAACTATTCTCCTTGGATACCCAAGGCTGACTATACTAATTACATTCAAGTTTATCAATATATTTTTAGCAACTATTACTTCCATCATGTTTATGTTTCCTCATTAGAATACATACTATTTAAAAGTCAGGATGTTTTCATATTCCTTAGCCATGAGTCTTCAGCAGTCAAGACATAGTAAGTGCTTTTTAGCTTTATTATTGGACATACAGTTCCAGTTTCTATATAATTACATATATAGTTCAGTTCTACCTGATCTTTTGGGTCCCAAGAAAGTTCCAGCCAATTGATAAGCTACTATTTTGGTTTTACTTTCTTTCCATCATCAACAAATGTGAACCACTTTATCTCAGCTGACACTGTGGGGAGTTAGCAAAAAAATGTCCATCAAGTTAAGAAATAGTATAGTAAAAATAGGATCAAGATGCTTTATTTCAACACATTCTAGATATAGTCAGGGAAGGGCAAAGTGAAGAATTCCAAGAAATTGATCCATCTCCAGACCTAGATACATGATCAAGGTGTTAGTTTCCTTTGTGACTCTCTCCAGGGCATACCCAGAAATATCTGGTATTGTGGAAAACTAGTTTCCTCTCAGGTGAAAAGATATCAGGTTCCCTTGCACTGTGATGTTTTTGTATTACTAGAATGCTAGTTCACAAGTTTGTGAAAGATTAAATTGGGTATGTGATGCCATAATGATGATACCCAATGAGAGGGTTAATATGCCTTCCTGACAGAAAATATGAGCACACTAATATTCCAAAAGTTCTTTGACTACACTGCAGTTTTGTCTATCTGATTTCCACATGTAACCCTCTAAGGAGGAGACAGATTATTTTTCTTTCTAATTTTTAAGTAATGCATTAAATTTAGTTGCAGAAGTTCATTTCTCTTTTATGGTACCAAACAGACTATACTGAAACTATCAAATTTTTCAAAAATAATTTGTATACACTTAGGTACTAGAAATAGCATTATAACAAACCAGTCAAGAAAAAATACCTGTGGGCCAGAGATTTAGCTCTGTGGTTCTGCGCCTGCCTCCAAGCTCAAGGTCCTGAGTTCAATCCCCAGAAACCACATACAATGCTGGGCGTGGAGACTCACTCCCACTGGCAATAAATACCACTTACCACAGTGCCGGGTGTGGTGGCTCACGCCTGTAATCCCAGCACTCGGGAGGCAGAGACAGGAGGATTGCTGAGTTCCAGGCTTGCCTGGGCTACATAGTGAGCTCAGAGCCAGCCTGAACTACAAAGCGAGACCCTGTCTCAAAAAAAAAAAAAAAAAAAAAAAGATACATGTGAGAAAAATATGTATTTATAATATATACAATAGAGAAATGGACATAGAATATGACATGGGTTATGCCTTTCAGAATATATGCTACTTTAATGAACATCATTTGAATATAGTCAAGTAATTATTTATTTATTTGTTTGTTTATTTATTTTTGAGACAGGGTCTTGCTTTGTAGTTCAGGGTGGCTCTGAGCTCACTACGTAGCCCAGGCAAGCCTGGAGCTCAGCAATCCTCCTGTCTCTGCCTCCCGAGTGCTGGGATTACAGGTGTGAGCCATCACGCCCGACATTGTGGTATGTGGTTTTGATTGTTGGTGGGCATGAGTCTCCACGCCCAGCACTGTATGTGGTTACCGGGCATCGAACTCAGGACCTTGCTCTTGCGAGGCAGGCACTGGAACCACTGAGCTAACCCTCTGGCCCTAGTCAAGTAATTTTTATAGAGCATTTTCCCTTGAGACCTCAATAAAATATTGGTGATAGCATCACCAATTTCACATGTAGAACGCAATGCATCTGGTTATACTCTAATGGTTTGTATGTCATTGTTTTTATTTCACTCTGATTAGGAGAAAAACACTCTAATATAAATGCAGTTTAATTTGTCACTTTCCATCCAGTGAAGTTAGTATCATCAAATTGTCCTCAGCAGTTTCAAAGATTTGGGGAAGAAAAATATCAGGTTGAAGTGAAAGTAAACCTTTCTTCAACATAATTAATGTTTATTTTTGTTTTTACTGCCTAATCAATTATTTTAAAATGTTAGACTGTAATGCAATAAAATTTTGACTAATACACTTAGCCAATATCTTGGCACTTTAGGAGGTAAACAAATTTCAATAAAAACAATTATAATAAATTCTACTGGAAGGAGAAAAAGGCAATTCAAGAGAGATTTCCCACTGGGCTCTAAAAGGTATGAAATTAAGAGCAAAAGAAAAAGCATTACAAAGTATGTATACAGGATTCACCAAAATATGAGTTTATCTATTCTATTTAAAGTCAGTTGCTTCATTTGTGTTGCACAAAGTAATTGTTTTGTGGACAAGAGTCTGGTAGTTGCTTAATTGGATGTTTATAGATGTATGTCTTCTGGCTAAAGTCCACCCTAGACTCACATGGGAAACACTTTCATATCACATATAAAATGAATATTAGTTCATTTCTGATGCAGATGCTCATGTGTATTTCTTCTTTTATAAATGATATTTTTTTCTGTCTTAATTAGAGGCTCAGGGCATTTCGAGATACAGTCATTAAATAAAAATTGAATTAGATTTATGTAAATACAAGAAATCCATGTATTATTTTGGATGCACATCCATAAACATTTTAAGTAAATATCTCTTAAAGTTAAACAAACATTGAAAGCACAAAAGCTTTTTTGTTCTGAAAGTACTTAAAAAAATTAAAGACTAGTTAGCATCTGCTGTCAGAAGTAATAAATAAATCTGCTCTGCTCTAGGCCCTTGGCTGGGCCTTGTAGATGCTGACACTATCAAACAGTGGTGATTTCAGGGAGCAGACAAAGTGTATGGCAGACAGGAGTCCTGATTGTACCAGCCACACCCACAGTCTTTGTCCACGCAGGACAAAAAGACTCAGAAGAACAGTGACTCTAGTGACAAAGCCATCAAAGAGGGAAATCACACGGTGTTCTCTGTCAACTAATAAAGTGTTTTCAAGTTGCTGGCCAGTGTGACAAAAGCCAGAAGAAAGATAAGCTAAGAGAGGTAGGAAATCACCTGAAAATTAAAGCTGATTCATATCTCACGGATGATGTAGAACTAATCCTTTTACCAGGAAAAAAAATATCATGGGATACAAAGAATGTAATTTTCTTGGTGATATAGAATAAGTAATTACTAAGGCATCTTTAATTAAACAGGCATGTACTTTATGTTGACATCTTAGGTCTTTAACATGATTTTTCTCTTTCCATGTAAATGTTGGGTATCACTTTTTAAAAAATTATAAACTAACACTGTCCAAAATCTGAAGCGGTTTGATCATTTTGAAGCCACAAGAGAATGATACCACACCCTCCCTCCAATGATGGTTTTCAGTCACAACTCTGGCTTACTAAACTCTTGGACAAATTTGACTTCAGGATAGTGGTATGAAGTGCATATGAAACTTATATATGTTTTGCACTTAATTTGAATCCTGTGTTCCATATTTCTCAGTATTTCATTACCTAATGTAGGATCCAAAATCCTGACAAGTCTAAATCTGAATCATTTCTAGTAAGTTCTAATGATTTTGGATAACGAATATTCAACACGATCTCAAGCATTCATGGAATTCATGTCAATCAACTGAATCATCAGCTTTCTAGTCAGGACAAGCTCACTATAATAGCTGAAATCTAAACTCGGTATTGAAACCAGTTGAGCCACCTTTCCTGCCTTATATACCTGCATCCACCTGTGCATGCATCAATCACTCACTGCTTTTTAAAGTCCATTTTGATATCAAGCCCCTCCTCATCTGCAAAGCTTACACTCCCTTTCCCTTTCCATAGTGGTTTTCAGATGTAGCAAATCATCCCAGGTAGACTTAGTGTATTTCTTACTCTCATCGGGAACCAGCCATTTACTCATACAAAGTCTTGATTTTTTTTCAGGTAGATCATTTCATTACATATGCAGAAAGAATGCTTATGGTTAGTGTTTTGGTTGTTATTTTCAAGCCTAATTACTCTATACTATAATTTATCTATCTATACGTATCTACATGTTAAAATATTCATATGTGTGTATATATATATATATATACATATATATGTATGTCTTTGCATATGTCTGTATGTACATTTATGTATCTGGTACCGGTATTTGAATCAAAGACCTGTGTATGCTAGATAAAAACCATCATTAAGATAAAGGCTGCATATATTATTTTTAATAAGAAAATACATACAGAATCCATAATGTTATTTTAGATGTTATTACTGATTTCAAAATATGTAAATATAAACACAATACATTTCACTTTAAATAAGACTCAAGAGCATGCAAAACTTAATCCAGTTCATAAGGTAGTAAGCCTATCAGACAAGCAAAGAAGTTTCTGCTGAGGCTGAAATGAAGTTGCTTCTAGGAAAGACCAGGTTGAGATCCTAAAGAGACATTCAGGGTGTTTGGCAGTGCTGATGTTGCTCTTGCCTTTGAATGAAGTAGTAGTTATATAAAGTAGCTGTTAACTTGAGAGTGGCTTACTGAGCTAGGTATATGTTCATAACATTTTCTTTCTGTGTTAAAGTTCACAGTGTAAAGTTAATTTTAAAAATTTGCTGTAGCCTGCTCTTTCCAACTTTTTAAACATCACGGATTTTATTCTTCCTAACTTTCTTTTTTAAACCATTTCAGTACTATTTTTGAATATTCCATGCTTTAATTTTCAAATGCAGCATCTGGAACCTGTTGGAGAAATGACCCCAATGACTTCTAATGAATAAATATGCTCTGACATGTTACATTAGCCCTGCCAGGACCTTTCCCTTCTATCTGACAATATTGGCACACCTATGTGTAAGAAACAATCCTATTTGCTCTCATTAACTAGATCATCAAAAAAAAAACTGCCATATTTCTATTTTAATTTAAGTCCAATTTATTTTAAACTGAATATATTTTTCAAAAAATATATTTATAGGTATCCAGAAGTATGTCGCACAAGAAACCAGCAGTTGGGGTTCCCTGCCCTTGAGGCCATATGTCTGTGACATATGTTGATATGAAATTGGATTATTGGGAAGGCACTTACACTCAATGTTTGCAGCTAGCTGAAAAACAAATGCTGTTTTTCTTTATTCAGGTTTGAAGTCATACTTTATTTATCATAGATGCATGGGAAATAAAGGTAAATATCATTTCTTTATTTGCATTATGCAGACACATGAAGAGAACATTTTTATTCTTTTGCTTTTCTCTGTTGGGTTTGCACAGATTTGCTCCTATACATTTATCTGGAATTGACAAGCAAATAATGTAGATGGGACTTAATTCCTGAATATCATTTTCTTGTTCTAAATAGCATTCACTCCAGGATTTCATTCCAGTTTCCTCCACTAGCCATGCTTTATTAGTCACCATGAATATGGCCAATGTCCTGTGATGGCAAAGGTGAGTCTCCATCTACTTTGTATCTTGAATTTCCTGCATCCCAGCTCTCTGATAGGCAGCCCAGAACTCTGGTTAAGTTAGGCTTTATATACAACCCAACATGATGATGGGAGCTAGAAGTATCCATTTTGAAAAATATTAGTGCCTTGGGAGATCCTGTAGCCATTCAGTATGAGATCAAAGTGAAATGCAACAATATGAGGGAATACAGAATTGTACAGAGTCTTGATTGGACACACAAAGGCCCGAGTTTTATCCCCGGTACCACAAAAATAAAAGTGTTTTGGTTTGAGAGTTGGAAAGTTTGAATTGTCATTCTGCCTTGGGAGCTGGTAGCAGATACTGAACTAAATGTTACAGCTTCCACTGGCTTACAGACCTAATCTCCTCAGCATCCTGGGCCTACCCACCTTTCGGAATTCTGTTGAGCACTGTTATGTTTTCTTTTTGCTTCCTATAATTCCTGATCCTGCTCCTTCCCAGAGTTCCTGCAGACTGAACTTTCTGTGTTAGGTACTGCATAGGCCATGTACCTGGGCATATTTTATGTAAGCACTTTCAAATGAACAAAGCTGAACTGGGCATGAAAATGAGAGTCAAAGATGTGATGGTCATATCTAATTTTTGAGGTGACACTAGGGTAGAAAAAGCTGAAATGTGTTTAATAAATTGCTGGAGTCTTCGTGTGGGTGTCTTTGGGCTAAGGCATGTGTTTGTGAGTTTCAGCTCCTCTGCTATACTGAGCTCTACAATGAATACAGAGAAAAGTTTGCACCTGGAGTGGATTAGGAAAGTAACCATTGGAAATACTCCAGAACATTCTGATCTTTCCTTCTAGGAAAAAGCAATGTCATTTGTGCTTCATAATTGGGTTGTTGTCAGAATCTAATGAAATCTGGCAGGAAAGGGATTCTCAGATTCAACTCCTCTAGCCTTTCCATATACAGAAGGAACATATCCCACTCCAGCCCCTCCATCCATTCTGCCTTGCCTGGAATTTCATGAAAAAAAAAAAGAAACAAACAAAAGACATTTGTAAATGTGAAACCCAGGGTTACAGGCTCAACAAGAGCCTTAATCCTTCCTATATTACTAAAGACACAACGAACAGCACTTGACCCAGTGCATATAGTTTTCAAGAGGAAATTAAGCTATACTAAACAAAAACAGGAAAAGACAGTGTTAAGAGACAGTGAGCATCAGAACCAGACCCAGATCTAAGAGTCACATGTAAATTATCAGACTCAATATTTAAAATAGCTATCGCTTCTCAGCCTTTTGGCTAAGATCAAGTGTAATATTTAAAACAGCTATGGTAAAAGTACTAAGGATACTAATGAAAAAAAAAAGACAACATCCAAAACTGAATGAATGAAATTTATGAGATATGATAAAAAATAAAATGAGTATTTAAGTTTAAAATTACAAATATTATAGTAAAAGACACTTTGTTATTAAGACCCCAACATACTTCATCCTTCAGTTACACTTATTCCATTATTCATGCCACTTTCCTAAACAGTATTAGAAATCCTCTTTTGTGAGTATTTTTAGCTGGTCTGTTGTGATGATTTAACATCCTAAACTGCTAT
>PVIC010042933.1:0-15620 GCA_004025085.1 Thryonomys swinderianus | reverse complement strand
GGTGGCTCACACCTGTAATCCCAGCACTCGGGAGGCAGAGGCAGGAGGATTGCTGAGTTCCAGGCTTGCCTGGGCTACATAGTGAGTTAAGGGCCAGCCTGAACTACAAAGCAAGACCCTGTCTCAAAAAAAAAAAAGAAGGAAGGAAGGAAGGAAGGAAGAAAAAGAAAGAAAGAAAGAAAGAAAGAAAGAAAGAAAGAAAGAAAGAAAGAAAGAAAGAAAGGGAAAGAAAAAGAAAGGAAGAAAGAAATCCTGACATTATTATACACATGTAATCTCAGTATCCTGAGAGGCTGAGGCAGGAAGATGGCAGGTTCAACCTCAGCCTGGGCAATTAAGTGGTTTAGCAAGATCCTTTCTTTCTTTCTTTCTTTCTTTTTTTTTTTTGAGACAGGGTCTCACTTTGTAGTTCAGGCTGGCCCTGAGCTCACTATGTAGCCCAGGCAAGCCTCGAACTCAGCAATTCTCCTGTCTCTGCCTCCCGAGTGCTGGGATTACAGGTGTGAGCCACCACGCCCGGCAGCAAGATCCTTTCTAAAAAAAATAAAAATTTACAATAGAGCTGACAGCATAGTTCAGTGCAAAGGCCCTGGGCTCCATTCCAAGTCCTGCAGAAAAGACAGAATCAAATTACTTTGATGACGTATTTCAATACATCAATAGTATAAACAAAATATTAACATATAAATAATATAAATTGTGTATGTTATTACATGTTTACGTTATATAAAATCAATGTAGAATAAGCAAATTTATATTCTCACTTTGGTATTATGTATTAGGTGGCTTGGGGCCTGTGACCTGGTCTACCTGAGCGAGCCTTGATGCAGTGTCCGCAAGGGACACACGGAGAAGTGACGACCTCAGACAACAGGTCCGTATGAAGGTGGAGGCAGGGATTGGAGCAGTGGGGACACCTGAGGACCCCCAGGCATGGGAGGGCCCTCTCTGAGAGCCTTCCTGCCCTCGGGCACCAGAATTGTGAGAGGATGCATTTGAGTTGTTGTAGGCCACTAGGTTTGTGACAATTTTGTCCAGCAATCCTGGGAAATGAAGAGACCAACTCTGATGGGAATTCTGCTTGTGGGCCTGGCAATCTGCATTAGAACTGAGGTTCCCTGAGACTATTAGCACTCAGCTGTCCCTTTAGCTTTCTTTCTTCCTCGCCGGATGCTGCTTCTCAATCTCCACTGTACCCTTCTCTTTCTGACTTGTTTTTGTCGTTTTGAGACAGTCTTACTATGTAGCCCAGGCTGGCCTTGAACTTGCAGCAATCCTCTTGCCTCAGCTTCCCCAGTGCTGAGATTATAGGCAAGCACCACCAGAGCTGGTGAAGCCTTCTGGATTCTTCCATTTCTCCTATCCCCTGAATCCAATTGAAAGCAATCACCATTAGTTCTCCAACTTTTTGGCAAATAACTCTGAGTTTAGCAGTTTAAGACAGTAGACGTTTTTTTTTTTTTTTTGAGACAGGGTCTTGCTTTGTAGTTCTGGCTGGCCCTGAGCTCACTATGTAGCCCAGGCAAGCCTGGAACTCAGCAATCCTCCTGCCTCTGCCTCCCGAGTGCTGGGATTACACCATGCCCAGCACTGTGGTGTGTGGTACTGATTGCTGGTGAGCGTGAGTCACCACACCCGGTATTGTTGGATGTGGTTTCCTGGGGATCAAACCTGTGACCTTGAGCTTGCTAGGCAGGCACTGAAACCACTGAGCTAAATCTCCAGCCCACAGTAGATATTTCTTATCTTGTGTGTTTCCATGGGCCAGGTGTCACAGAGCAGCTGGATGGTTCCAGCAGTGTTGTGTGAAGGTACAGTCAGGGTGTTGGCTAGGGCTGCAGTGACTGAAGGTGAGCCTGTGTCTATCTATATCTATCTGTCCATGTATTTTTGAGGTACTAGGAATTGAACCTAGGACCTTTGCACTGAATTATATCCCCAGCTCTTTATTTTATTTTGAAACAGAGTCTTACTAAGTCACTAGATTTCCCAGGTTGAGTTTGAATTTGCCATCCTCCTGCCTCAGTCTCCTAGAGCACTGGGAATAGAAGTGTGTGCTACCATGAGCGGCCTCTTCCGGGGACTCCTGGGGTAGTCTTCTGGGTTTCTTACAGTACTTCCACTTTTCACCCATACATCCTGTTCTCTGCCCATAAACCATGGTCTCCTTGTCCTAACATGAGTCATTTCTGGACTCGTAAGCCTCTAATGGCTTCTCATTTCTCTCAGAAAAAAAACCCAAGTGTCTGCTATGACTACTACCGCCTCCATACATGTTTTTCTCCTGCCACTGCTCTGACCCATCTGTGACACCCCGCTTCCCCAGTGGCTGGGATCCCACCATAGCAGACTCTGGGCTCTTTTAAAAGCCTCCCAAAAGGGCCAAGGATGTATCTCAGTGGTGGTATTCATGCCTGGCAAGTGCAAGGTCCTGAGTTTGTTTCCTAGTTCTGCAAAAAAAAAAAAAAAGAAGAAGAACCCTCTCAGGTATTTTTCTGCCTCTAGGCCTTTGCTTTTGCCACTCCCTTTGCCTGGAATATTCTTTCCAATGCTATTTATGTGGCTCATTCTACTTTATCGAGACGAGGTCTCACTGTGTAGTTCAGACTGGACTTGAATTTGTGGGAATCCTCATGCCTCAGCCTCCTGAGTTCTGGGATTATGGACTTTTGCTATCACACACAAATTCTAGTCCCAGTTTTTAATTTCTTTTTATTTATTTATTTATTTATTTATCTATTTATTGTTGTATTGGGGATTGAATTCAGGCCCTTGTGCTTCCAAGGTCGGTACAGTACCACTTGCACTAAATCTCCAGCCCCTCGTCCCAGTTTTCACCTAGTGAATTGCCCTTCAACTTTCAGCTCTAAAGCTACTGACTCAGAATTTCTCCTATCTTTTTTTTGTCAAGTAGTAAATAAATTTACTATTGAAAGTAGCTATTTATCTGTGATTAATAAAATGTTTTCCCATTGTGTGACGCAAAAGATGAGGGGAGTTACTTTCTGGCAGTTAGTAGCCCTTCTGAAATCTATGCTGAAGTGCTGAGTGATTCCCCAGACTGTGATGAATTCGTACAGAATCTAGAAGCTTCCTGTACACCTCTGTCTAATCGCTCCAGTGGAAGCCTGTGAATTTTGACGTCTAACCTAGAGACCCCCAGAGCTTCCTAAGACGTGATTAGGGATCCAGTGGTGGAATTTACTTTCATAATACAACTAAGGTGTTATTTGCTTTTTCACTCTTTGCTTTTTCTCCTGGCGGGGCTGGGGCTAGAACCCTGGAATCACACACGCTAGGCGATGCTCTACTCTGCGCTGCATCCTCAGCCTCTTCACCTTCATTTTCTGTTCAGTGTGTAGTGACATTTCTCAGAAACTATACACTTATTTCAACAGATCCAGATATGAGAATCCAACTATCTTTCATTAACCAGACCTTACACTGAGATTTGCAAAAGGCTGGGCTGGGGATTTAGCTCAATAGCACTGCTACCTGCCTTGCAAGTGCAAGGTTGGGAGTTTGATTACCAGTACCACGAAACAAAAAGTAAGCCAGTGCCAGATTCTCATAATATTTTCCTTTGGAGTGGAAATTACAATTACTTTTTTTTGTAGTACTGAGGACTGAACTCAGGCCCTTGTATTTCCCAAGAGGCACAGTATCAACTGAACTAAATCCGCAGATGTCGTTACTTTTTTTTTTTTTTTTTTCCTGAGACAGGGTCTTGCTTTGTAGTTCAGGCTGACCCTGAGCTCACTATGTAGCCCGGGCTAGCCTCAAACTCAGCAATCCTCCTGCCTCTGCCTCCCGAGTGCTGGGATGACAGGTGTGAGTCACCACGCCCAGCATCGTGGTGTGTGGTTACCAGGGATCAAACTCGGGAACTTGTGCTTGTGGGGCAGACACTAGAACCACTGAGCTAAATCCCCAGTCCTATAATTACATTTTGATAAAAGTATTATTTTTATTGATATGTAATGAAGGTGTTTTGTTGTTTTGCTTGAGGATTGAACACAGAGACATCACAATGAGCTACAGTCCTTTTAAAAAATTTAATGTTTTATTTTGAGACAGGATCTTGAGTCACTAAACTGTCCAGGCTGGCCTTGAACTTATGATTCTCTGGCCTCAGCTTCCCAAACGCAAGGGTTACAGACATGAACCACTGTGCCTGGCAATATAAGAGAGTTTTAAATGACAATGGTTATTTTAGACATTTCTCATTGATAGATATAACTTACATAAACAGACAACCCTTATATGTAAACCGTATAAATTATTGGAACCCTTAATCTGTAAGAGAAGGAAAGGGGTTTTGAAATTAAAAAGTTTGAGGTTGATATAAGTGAATCTGTTTGAGGTCCCTGGTCCTCCAGCTGGAATCTTCCTGCTTCAGTCTCCTAGATTGCTGAGATTACCAGCGTGTACTACCATACCTAGTTCGGAGTCTTTTTCTTGTCCACCCCAGTAGATTTCTGAGCTTTTTTAAGGCAAGGCTCCTGTCGGCCTTGTTGTAAGGTTAAGCCACTGGTATGAGGATTTTTTATTTTTTATTTTTTATTTATTTTTGAGACAGGGTCTCGCTTTGTAGTTCAGGCTGGCCCTCAGCTCACTATGTAGCCCAGGCAAGCCTGGAACTCAGCAATCCTCCTGCCTCTGCCTCCTGAGGGCTGGGATGACAGGCGTGGGCCACCACGCCCGGCACTGTGGTGTGTGGTATTGATGGTTGGTGGGCGTGAGTCACCACGCCCAGCATTGTATGTGGTTACCGGGGATCGAACTCAGGACCTTGCACTTGCGAGGCAGGCACCACAACCACTGAGCTAAATCTCCAGCCCTATGAGGATTTTTTGAGTGTGTCAAAAGTTTGACGGCGGGCCGGAGGGTTAGCTCAGTGGTTCCGGCGCCTGCCTCGCAAGCACAAGATCCTGAGTTCAATCCCCGGTAACCACATATAATGCTGGGCGTGGAGACACGCCCACCAACAATCAACACCGCATACCACAATGCCGGACGTGGTGGCTCACGCCTGTAATCCCAGCACTCGGGAGGCAGAGACAGGAGGATTGCTGAGTTCGTGGCGGCTTGCCTGGGCACCATAGTGAGCTCAGAGCCAGCCTGAACTACAAAGCAAGACCCTGTCTCAAAAAGGAAAAAAAAAAAAAGAAAAAGTTTGACGGCTACCACAGAAGGAATGAACAGGAGTAGGCTTCCCACCTCCTCTATACACCTCTCTTGGGAGCATCAAAGAAAATATCAGATGAGGGATTCAGGGGAGAGTGGTGATGGAAAAGGGTTCGGCACATGGTCCCAAGAGGGACACAAAGGGAGCACAGCAGCGCATGCGCCGTCGGAGCTTGTGAGCACCCGCCTGCCGGAGACAAGTTGGGGTGACAGAGTAGAAAAATCATTACGACAGTTAGGGATCACCTGAGGAAGAGCAGCAGCGCATGCGCAAAGAAACCGTGGACAAGCCGTGCGTGCGCACGAGCATTGCCGGATCCAAGCAGATGCGAGGAGGTCGCAGCGTGCTATTAGGTGGGACTTGGTCCCAACAGTTTGAATGTATGTAGCTCCCCAGCTGTGTTCATGGATTGGCATAATTAATATTGTTAAAATGGCCATAATACTGAAAGCAGTGTTCATATTCACTGCAATTCTCATAAAAATTCCAGTCACATTCTACACAAAACTAGAAAAAACAGTTCTAAAATTCATATAGAAACACAAAGGTAGAGCCAGAGATTTAGCTCAGTGGTTCCAGCGCCTGCCTAGCAAGCATAATGTCCCTGGTTCTACCCCTGGTACCCACATACAACAATACCGGGAGTAGTGACTCACACAGTGCCAGGTGTGGTGGCTCATGCCTGTAATCCCAGCACTCAGGAAGCAGAGGCAGGAGGATTGCTGAGTTCAAGGCTTACCTGGGTATCACAGTGAGCTCAGGGCCAGCCTGAACTACAAAGCAAGACCCTGTCTCAAAAAGAAAAGAGAGAGGAAGGAAGAGAAAGAAAGAAAGAAAAGAAAGAAAAAGACAAGAAAGAAAGAAAGAAAGAAAGAAAGAAAGAAAGAAAGAAAGAAAGAAAGAAAGAAAGAAAGAAAGAAAGAAAGAAAGAAAGAAAGAAAGAAAGAAAGAAAGAAAGAAAAAGAGAGAGAAAGAAAAAGGTGCTGGCTGAGATAGACTTCTGTCCCTTCTATCCTGAGGGATTTTTTTTTTTAAGTAGAGAAAGAGAAAAATAAAAGAAAATGGGCCAGGCATTTAGTTCAGTGGTTCCTGCATCTGCCTTGCAAGCACAAAGTCCCGAGTTTGATCCCCGGTACCACATACCACAGAGACTAAGACCTATAATCCCAGCAATCAGCATCACACACTACAGTGTTGGGCATTGTGGCTCATACCTGTAATCCTAGCACTCAGGAGGCAGAGGCAGGAGGATTGCTGTGGGTTTGATGTTAGCCTGGGCTACACAGTGAGTTCAGGGCCAGATTAAGACTCTGTCTCAAAAAAAAAAAAAAGGAATGGACAACCTTAAAAACATTACACTAAGTGAAAGACGGCAGTCACAGGGCTGGGGATTTAGCTCAAGTGGTACTGCGCCTACCTTGGAAGCACAAGGGCCAGAGTTCGAGTCCCAGTTCCACAAAAAACATCAGTCATAAAAGATTGTATCTGGTAATTTGGTTTATATGAGGTCTCCAGAATAAGCAAGTCCACTGAGAGAGGAAGCAGCAGTTGCTCAGGGCTGGAGAAGACAGCGGTGTTAGCAATGATGGTAGCAGGAGGACTGAACTATGGTGGATAACAGTAGTTCCTTTTTGAAATAATGGAAATGTTCTAAAACTGATTGAGGTGATAGTTGTATAAGTCTGTGAATATACTAAAAACCATTGAATCATACAACGGAAACAGGGAAATTGTGGGGCATATGAATTAGATATCAATAAGATCATTACAGAAAGAAGCACATGGTGGCAGAACCGAGACTTGTACACCTCCACCTGAGTCACTGGACCTGGGGCCCCGGAAGGCCTCGGGTTGGCCTTCCCTGAATTTAGGTAAATGAAAAAAAAATTTTTTTTGAGAGAGAGAGTCTTTCTATATAGTTCGGGATGGCTTCACCCTCCTGGTGATCCTTCTGCCTCAGCTGCTTGAGCTCTAGCCTCACAGGTGTGCACCACTGCACCCAGCTGAACCTGATTTCTTTGTTGAGAATCACCTTTTTACTTTCACTTATTTATCTATTTCTTTGATTGTTGAAGCAATATATATTTTTTGTAGACAGTTCAAAGAAGTACTTGAAAGCAGAGGAGGCTACCAATATACCAAGTCTTTTGTCAACTATAGATTGATGCACTTTCTTGTCAGCCTGTTTTTCATAGCATGTGTACAGGGAGAACCAGGTCGAGCTCTTCATTTTAGTTTCGTCCTCTGCACTCTGTGAACAGCGCATGCGCAATGGCACTTTAGGGTCCCAGCTGCAGCTTCGTTTTGGAACAGCTCTTTCACAGCTCTTTTTTTTTTTTTTTTTTTTTTTTTTTGAGACAGGGTCTCGCTTTGTAGTTCGGGCTGGCCCTGAGCTCATTACGTAGCCCAGGCAAGCCTGTAATTTACAGCAATCCTCCTGTCTCTGCCTCCCGAGTGCTGGGATTACAGGCGTGAGCCACCACGCCTGGCACTGTGGTATGTGGGGATCAAACTCAGGACCTGTGCTTGCGAGGCAGGCGCTGGAACCACTGAGCTAAATCTCCGTTCCCCCCTTTTTATTGTTTTTAAATTTTTATTATTCCTGTTCTTTGTTAGCACACTCCTTGCCCGTTCTCACAAAGAGCATTTGAGGAGGCAGCAAAAGGTCAGAATGGCGGGAACATCACAACAGGAGAAGAACGCGGGCCTGGAAGTGAGGTAGAGGTCCATCCTGCTGCTGGGGTAGAGTCTGCTGGGGGCTGAGAAAGGAGAAAGAAGAAAGGCTGTAAAGAGAGGGCGCATGGCACAGAGCAGGGAGTGGGGAGGTGGAGAAACTGAGTAAAACAACTTTCCTGAGGGAATGAGGCAGATTAGGGTTAAATTATTTTGTTACACACACACCCCAGCCAGGTGTGATGGCTCAAGCCTATAATCCTAGCGCTCTGAGAGGCAGAAACACAAGAGCCATAAGTTCAAACCCAGCGTGGGCAACTTAAGAGACTTAGTGAAACCCTGTCTCGAAATTAGAAAAGGTGGGTGTGGGGGAATAGAGAATGGAAGGAGGGAGGGGAGGTCTGTGGACGTAGCTCAGTGCCAAGACCCTAGGATCCGTCCATACCACCAGAAAAGACATAAGGCCATCACAGTATACTCCTCACCACTGTATTGGGAGTGTGTTTCCATGTTCTCAGAACCCTTCAGGTACAATGCGTGTACTTCTTTCCATTTAGCTTGGCTGTTTCTGCCCCTGACTTTTGCATTAAAGCATTTGTAAGGAAAGAAACTTACATGAGGGGTTTGCACGTGTGACTGTGCTTTAAGTGTGTATATGTGGCACAGATAGAAGCAAGGCTCTGCTTTAGGGAGTTTATGAGGGTCATTTTGGAACTTAGTAAATTCTCAACTCCACAGTCTCAAACCTGAACTTGTTGACATTTTTAAGGTCTGCTCACAAAGGGGAGCCGTCCCCTGCCGCCCAAGGAAGTGCTCCTGGGAGTCAGCCTGGGGGGTGCCCAGAGCACCCGGCCTTGGAATTCACCCTGGAAACTAGCCTGCTGAATGAGTCAGAGCTTTCCCAGACTGACTCAGGACTCTCAGCCTCAGGACAAGCGTCGACCACCTCATCTGCCATAATCTGGTCTGTGGAGCCTGAGGACTCAGTGTCCCAGGTCTGGAACGCTCAGGCCTGGGAAATGTACAGTCTGGAGACCCAGGCCAGGACCAGGCAATTCCAGCAAAGTTCTGTAGTGGAAATGACACCTGCCTCAATCCTGAAATCAAAAACTTTGAAGAAGGTTGAGCTGGAAAAGCGAGAAGAAAGCGAGGACTTCTTGGCTCGTCTGTTCTGGCCCAGAAAAATTGAGTACATCCTGACTCTGGTGGGCTGTGCCATGAAGCCAGCCAATTTCTGGCCCTTTACCTTCATATGGCTTCATAAAGGGGACAGTAAGTCTGGGAAACAAGGAGCCACGGGGGACTGACAGGACGGAGGCCTGCTCAGGGTTCCAACTCTGAGCTCTGTCGATGCTGGAAAGTTGGTATTGTGAGCAGGATCAGAGCAAGGTGCTGAACACCTTAGATGCAAGGGAGGTGGTGTAGGGCGTCCGCGGCACAGACGGTAGGGCTGGGGGCCTGGTCAGCCATGGGTGACTGTGAGTCAGCTTTTCAGCACTGGCTCAAGAAGCCCGACATGGCTTAGAGGAGGAAGGGTGTATTCTGGCTTGCAGCGTCAGGGTTCAGCTCAGGGTCGGCTAGGCTGGCCAAGGAGGGTGCTGGCAGCTGGAAGCAGAGAAAGAGGACAGGCCAGAGAGAAGGGATGGGGCCGAGGGTGGGAATGTACCCTCAGGCCACACCCTCGAAGATGCCACTTCTTCCATTGAGGCCGCTCTCTGAACAGCACTTGCAGCTGTCAACTTCTCCATGGATGAATCCACTCGGGAGTACAGCAGCCCCAGGATCAAATTACCTTCTGAAAACTCCACCTCGGAACACATGAGCTTCAGGGGGATGTCCTAGATCAAACCATAGCCAGTGGAAACCAGGGCCTTCTAGACAGTAGAGGCCAGGAGATGAGGAACCCGGGACTGTGAGGATGTGGAAGCAGGTGCCCCTCCGGAGGCCCCGGGGAAGGGCTCTGGTGGTGAGCATGGTAGCTTGGGCCTGGGGAGGATTCAGGTGCTGAAGACCAGCATTCTCGGAACCTCTCTGGACTCTCCTTTGCAGGCAGCTTCCCCTTCATCTACCTTGTCATGTTGCTGTTTTTGGGGGTCCCTCTGCTCTTCTTGGAGTTGGCAGTTGGCCAAAGGATGCAGCAGAACAAGCTGGACTCTTGGAAGATCATTTCTCCTTGGGCTGGTGGCGTGGGCTATGCCAGCTTTATAGTGAGGAGCTCGAGACTGCCCAACCCCAACCCCTGCCCTGAGTCTCAACCCTTGTCTGGACAAAGTCCCCCGAGCCCTTCCCCAGGTCATGTCCCTCTGGTCCCTCCCTATCCTCCGTTGCCCTCTGTCACATTCCCTCTGTTTTCCTGTCCTACTTGTCCCCTCAGTCAGGGCCCCCCCTGCCCCCAGGTGTGTCTCATCACTGCCACATACACAAATGTGGTGAACGCCTGGGTCCTCTTCTACCTGAGCCACATCTTCCAGTTCCCTGTTCCGTGGGAGAAGTGTCCCTTACTGAGGAATTCCAGTGACTTTGGTGAGAGGAAGCCAGAGAGAAGGAAAAGGGGGAAAGGGTGACAGGAAGGGAATTTGGAAGTGGAAACAGGAGGGGGGGGCATGGAAGAAGAAGATAGAAGGAAGCACAAATGGGAGGGAAAGGGGAAAAGAGGGGGTGTGGAGGGTAGGGTGCCCCGTCTGGCAAACGCATCCAAAGCCAGGTCCCCTCAGTCCCTGAGTGCGCACAGACGACGCCCTCCACATACTTCTGGTACCGGCAGACCCTGAAGGTCTCTGACATGATTGCGGACAGTGGCCTGGTGGTCTCGGGCCTCAGCCTGCCCTTGTTCGTGTCCTGCTGCCTGCTTGGCGCTGTCACGATCAATGGGCTCAAGTCCGTAGGGAAGGTGAGCTGGCATCTTGGGGCCCACGACGTTCCCAGATGCCACGGTCACCCTCATGTGGCCACGCTCTCCCCTTCTGTTCACTGGATGGTGGCCTGGCACCCCAGATCCTCGACTGTGACTGGCCCCTGCTGCTCCACGGCGGTGACACGTCCCTCTCTCGATGCAGAGCATGTGCATCCTGGTGCCACTTTCTGCTGGCATCTGCTTCTGCTTCTTCATCTGGAGTCTACGCCTAGAGGGGGCAAAGCACGGTCTTCAGTATTTGCTCACCGCCGAGGTGAGGTGGAGGACCCCCAGCTCCCAGGGCTCCCAGCCCCATAATCCCCTTCTGTGCCCCACTCCCCACATTTCTGCTGCACTTGTCCCCCCCATCTCAATTACATCCTCCCTTCGACCCCCCTTTTCCCTTTCAGCTCTCGGCTATGTCTGACCGAAATGTGTGGTCAGTGGCAGGAGGCAAAGTTTTGTTTCATCTGGGTCTCGGCTTTGGCCCCGTTGTCTTCTCCTTATCCTCCCACATGCCCCAGTCCAACAAGTCTCCATGACGCCTTTGTCCCGATTCTGGTCAACCTGTTCACCTTGCTCTTCATGACACCTTTCATACTCGCTGTCCTGGGCTTCTGGGCTACAGTCCTCACACACCGCTGCAGTGAGAGGTAATGCCAACTGCCTTGCGGGGTCTTAGCCCCAGAGGACAGCAAAACCCCGTGACCCACATTCATACCCCTCCGTCAGGTGTGCTCAAGTCACTGCTCACCCACCACTGAACAAGGACATTAGAACCTTCCTGTGTGGTGTGACCCTCTCAGCCCTTTTCTACCTGTGGCAATCTTCAGATTCAGGTCACCAACTACCCATCTCAGAATACTATGCTAACACATCCTAAAAATGAGGGGCCAGAGATTTAGCTCAGTGGTTCCAGCGCCTGCCTACCAATTGCAAGTTCGCTGGTTAGATCCCCGGTAACCACATACAACAATACCGGGCATGGTGACTCAAGCCCACCAGCTATCAGTACCACACACCACAAATGCCGGGCTTGGTAGCTCAAACCTGTCATCCCAGCACTCAGGAGGCAGAGGCAGGAGGATTGCTGAGTTCAAGGCTTGCCTGGGCTACATAGTGAGCTTGGGGCCAGCCTGAACTACAAAGTGAGACCCTGTCTCAAAAACAAAAAAGCAAAACAAAACATAATCCCAGCACTCGGGAGGCAGAGACAGGAGGATTGCTGAATTCGAGGCTTGCCTGGGCTACATAGTGAGCTCAGAGCCAGCCTGAACTACAAAGCGAGACCCTGTCTCAAAAACAAAACAAAACAAAAAAAAAACAAAAAACATCTAGCGGAACCTGTTGGCACACACCTATAATCTCAGTACTTGGGAGGCTGAGGCATCAGGATGGCCACAAGTTCAAAGCCAGCCTGGGGTACATGGTGAGTTTGAGGCCAGTGTGAGCTGCATAGTAAGGCCCTGTTGCAAGAGAACAAAACAAAACCCTCCACATACCCCTCTTCCTGGGCATGGTGGCACATGCTCGTAACTCCAGCACCTGGGAGGCTGAACAGGAGGATTGCCTTGAATTTGAGGTGAACCTGGGTTACATATTTCAAGGCCAGCTTGGACTACATTGAGACTCTCTCAAAAACAAAAAAACCATCCCCTGGAGAATTACTTATTTTAAGCATGGGATTTAGCTCAAGTGGCACTGTGCTTACTTTGGAAGCACAAGGGCCTGAGTTTAATCCCTGGTAATGCAAAAAAAAAAAAAAAAAAAAAAAGAGAGAGAGAGAAAGAATCACTTATTTTATTTTGCTTTTAGGTGATACCCCCTCTTGTACATTTCTGGGGTTTAATGTGATGTTTTGATACATGTATACACTGTGCAGTGATAAAATCAGGGTATTTATTATCCTCACTGCCTCCAACATTTATCACTTCATTGGGATGAGAACATTCAAAGACATCTATTCTAGTTGCTATGAAATATGTAGCACAGTGTTAACTGTAATCACGCTCTGTACAGCAGAACACCAGGATCTGCCTGAGCTGACCTTTAATGGATTTGTATGAAGTAAACTGAGTAAAGAATGGCAGGGCTGGGAAGGTACTAAGTTAAATTTGAGAAAGCGTGTTAAATAGGTACATGTGGCAGTGCAACAGACTGTCAGCGGGCTCACAGCAGGTGATGAGGCTGGCATAGTCAACAGGGTTTAATTCAGGAAGTCAAAGGCTCATGTCTATAATCCTAGCACTCTGGGAGGCGGAGACAAGATAATCACAAGCTCTGCCTAGCCCAGCCTGGATAACTTAGTGACTTAGCCTCTGTTTAAAAAATTAAAAAGGGGTGGGGTATAACTCAGTGCAGAGGGCCTAGTTTCAACTCCGGTACCATAAAAAACACCAAAACCAAAACAAAACACCCATAGCAGAGCTCCTTGGGAACATTGTAGGCCACACAGGCCAAATAAGCTGTGCTCCCAGCATTCCGTGATCTGGGACTTAGATGGTTGACTTTCACCCACGGGTCTCAGAAAGGAAGGAGTCGGTGTGGATAATTTCCCGTCACTAGATGAACGATCCCAAGTCCTTAGGTGGTTATAGAAAACCCTCCTCCTGGGGGACTCACAGTCATCAACTCTTTGGGCTTATACAGCAAATTCACGGCCTCAAAGGTAGGTGCATCCCAGGTTTCCTCCTCAGTCAGCAATGCTAGGCCAGCAGCTTTCTGCAGGCAAGGTGGGGAGAGAGAGGCTGGCTCCCTGGAGGCTCGCTGCACAGCCTGCCTGAATGAACCACTGCCCTCAGGAACATGGAAAAGCTCTTGATGCTGGTGAACATGGGCACACTGCCAGCTGAGGCCAAGCCCCCTGAAAACCTGCACAACAATGACCCCACCTCCACCTACAACACCTGGCTCAGTGGCCTCAGCCCGGACATCAAGAACCTGGTGCTCAGGGAGGTGTCACAGTGCAATAGAGAGCAGTGGATTCTGGAGGTGAGTGCAGGACTTGCGGCTGACCCAGAATCCTTTGGGCCTGGAGGACAGTTTGGCTTCTACATACTGGGGCAATCTCAGAAATCCCACAGTAACCAGCAGCCCCTCGAAAAGAAAAAACTGTGGGAATAGGTGAATCAGCTTTTCTTTCTTTCAGACTTCCTTGGAGATGTGCTTTTCTCAGTGATTCAGGGCTTTCAGAGCATTTTCCAGAAAAAGTAGAATGCACCTTTGTGTTTTTGCTTTGGCTGTTCTTGTTACTGAACGCAAGTGCTGGGACCCCTCCCCTTCTCCCCGGCAGGTTAAGGAGAGCCTGAGCTTTGTATCCCTGTCCTTCATTGAAGTTACATCCTTTCTTCCTCGGTCCATCTTCTGGTCCATCCTCTTCTTTGTGGTGCTGCTGTTGCTAAGCTTAAGCTGTACGATAGGATTCCTGCAGGACCTCATTATCTCACTCCAAGACTCCTTCTCTCTCCAGGAGACAAACCAAGCTGCTCCCAGGTACTCTGGCCCATGGCCCGGCTCTCACACCCTGATGGCCTTTTGCCAGCCCTGGCCTGTGACCTCTGCTTGGTCCTGGTCACCCTGCCAGACCTCTGACCCAGGTGTCTCCTCCAGTGAGCATCTCGACGCTGATGTTCCTGTGTGGTCTTTTCTTCATGCATCCCCCTGGCATTTATTTCCTCAAACTGCTGAGGGAATACTGGACCCCCATGCCAATCACTTTCATCATCATTTGTGAAAACATCACTGTGGCCTGGGCCTTTGGGGCCAAGAGGTAACGTCCTGAGCCGAGTCTCCTAGAATGCGCGATTCTGTGGGGGAGGCCAACCCCTTTCTTGTTTCTGCTGTCACCCAACTAGAATGACACAGCAGTGGGTAATCTTTTTATCATTTATTTAACATACATATTTTCACATGCACCAGGCACTGTTTTAGTTACCAGAATGCTGTGTCCAATAAACAAACATCCCTATCCTCGGGGAGTTTACATTCTGGTGGTGTAGACAGGTAACAACCAAACTGACAAAAATAAAGAATGCAGCTGTGGTGGCCCACACCTGTAATCCCAGCACTCAGGAGGCAGAGGCAGGAGGATTGCTGAGTCCAAGGCTTGCCTGGACTACACAGTGAGCTGAGGGCCAGCCTGAACTAAAAAGTGAGACCCTGTCTCAAAACAACAAAAATAATAAAAAATAAAATAAAGCATGCAAAGGGTGGGGACAGAGATTTAGCTCAGTGGTTCCAGTGCCTGCCTAGCAAGCACAAGGTCCCTGGTTTGATCCCCAGTGACCACATACAGCAATACTGGGCGTGGTGACTCCTGCCCACCAGCAATCATTACCTCATACTACAAATGGCAGGCTTGGTGGCTCAAACCTGTAATCCCAGCACTAGGAAGGCAGAGGCAGAAGTTACATCCTTCTGGATTGCTGGTTTCAAGGCTTGCCTGGGCTACATAGCGCAGGGCCAGCCTGACCTACAAAGAGAGACCCTGTCTAAAAAAAGAAAAGAAAAAGAATGCAAAGGGTAAGGGACAAGAGGAAGTCAGACAGTAGGGTGAGATGACCCAGAATGGGACAATGGGTCCCGAGGGCCAGGTCAGAGTGGGCAGTGTGTGAGGAGCATGGTGGCCCCAGAGGCTGGAGCAGGATGTCAGGTGGGTGGTGAGGGCCTTGCAGGGACTCAGCCTTTTCATGGAGACCAACAGCCAATTCCTTGGAAGGTTTTGAGGAGTAGCATTAGCAGGTTGATTTTCACAAAGATGCCTGTGACTGCAATGTGGAGGACAGACAGACTGAAGAGCCAAGTATGAAACAAGAATTGGGAGTTTGCCCAGCACTCGGGAGGCAGAGACAGGAGGATTGCTGAGTT
>PVIC010042932.1:0-15561 GCA_004025085.1 Thryonomys swinderianus | reverse complement strand
AGAAAGAAAGAAAGAAAGAAAGAAAGAAAGAAAGAAAGAAAGAGAAAGAAAGAAAGAAAATCAGCAACTCTTTCCAATGATGACATAGCCAGAGAGAAATTTGGTTTTGCTTGTTCAGGGACTATGACTCCTTCATCCTGGGTCAGAGGTATTAAATGCACCTGTTTTGAGGGCCAGGTAAGTGTTGACTTTGTTACCACTGGAAAAAGAAGAAAGAGGAAGAAAGAAGAAAGGAAGAACAGGGGAACAAAGCATAGAGAAGCAAGTGTGGACTGAGTTATTACACAGAGTTCTGATCTTTGCTCAGTGACTGAAATAACAGTGTGTATGTGTGTGTGTGCACACATGCATGCATGTTTTTGTGTGTGTGTGAGAGAGAGGGAGAGAGAGAGATTACAAAG
This sequence comes from Thryonomys swinderianus, assembly GCA_004025085.1. Taxonomy (NCBI): domain Eukaryota; kingdom Metazoa; phylum Chordata; class Mammalia; order Rodentia; family Thryonomyidae; genus Thryonomys; species Thryonomys swinderianus. Next base: position 15,160 of record PVIC010042932.1, on the reverse strand, counting down.
CTCCCCGTCAGACTCTCTGCCCTTTGTCCAGGGTTATATTTGTCACTTTTCTGTGGCCGGACACAGCATCTGGTACACACAACTGAAAGGAGGTTTAATATGGTCCATGTTCTAAGAAGATTCAGTCCATGGTCAGCAGACTCCATGGAATAAACTATCATGGTGGGTGGGTGTGGGGAGCAAAGCGGCTTAGTTTATGGCAGCCAGGAAGCAGAGCAGGGGAGTGTCAGAGAGGAAAGGGTGAGGGATTAGACAGAGACCCCGAGGTCACATTTCCGTGACCAACTCAGACACCCAGAACCATGCTCTACAAATCCCCAAAGCTGACCCCAAAACCGATCAGGCTACACTGAACCACCACAGTGGCCCCCAGCTGTGTACCACCCTTGACACCCTCGTGTCATCCACTACTGCCTGTTTGACGGAATCCATCTCTGCAAGGAGAACACGGAGGCAGGCAAAAACATTTCCAGAGGAGAATTTATGGTTCAGACTAAGGCTTGCTTACCTCCAGGCTCACACGATAAGCTATCTGAGCAGAGGTGTGACACTAGCTAGCCAGGGTGCACTTGGTCTTCGAAGTCTTCTTTCAGCAGTCACGTGTGAGACCCAGCGGGCTCCACCCAACATCGGCAGGCTGCTCGCTGTAACGTCAGCTGTCATTTGACGGGTGAGTTATAGGAGATACACACATGCGCACACGCACACGCACACGCACACGTGCACAATCCAGCTGCTTACTCAACAACTGCCAGTAGCCCCTTCAGCTACATCTCTGTCTTAATTCCAGCTTAGATAATAAAATGCTGCAAATTGGGTACTTATATGCTGCAAAAATGTATTTCTGGAAATATGAGAGGAGGGAGAAGTACGCTCATTCCGGTGAGAACGCTGTCCTGGGCCACAGACTACAGGCTTCTCTTGTGCCCTCAGCAGAGAGAGAATTGGAAAGGGACATTTCTGGTGACCCTTTTACAAGGACACTAATTTTATTAATGAGGGCTCTGTCCTCATGGCTTAATCAACTATCAAAGGCCCGACTTCCTACTACCATCAGCTTGGAGGTTAAGATTTCACTACACGAACATCCAGCTCATTGCGACCTTGTTGCCCCACAAAGGAAGACTTTCGGGCTATAAATGGCAGTATCTCTGAGGAGGATGTGCTCTGTGGCTGCCACCTAGGTCTTGAGCTCTGTGGGTACCTCCTTCCAGGCACAGTGACATAAACAGGAAGCCAGGGCTCTTTGCATCAATGAGCCACAGGTGAGAAAGGGTTCTGGCACTCCACGGAAGCTTTCAGGAGGGGCTTCTCCCCCTTGTCAGCCCGGACGGGAAGGCAGGGGTGGAGGTGTTGCCCACAGAGTTGACGTAGGTCGGGCAAGAATAGAAGACCGTGGAGTCCCTGGAAAAAACACAAATGTTTCAAGCTTAATATGGTTTCTTCCTGGTAGTTTTCTAAGTTTAGTTAATCATCCTTCCACGGAGGTAGCGTGGGGCACATTTAGTTCTCCTTTATAAGAAAAGCTGAACCACAATCAGAAGTGCTGATTGTGCCCCCTCAGATTGTCCAGAAAAGAGCGTAAAAAGAATAAGATCAGTATGAGCGCTGCTTTTACTCTCAAACACTGAAAAGCAGTGACTAAACTCTGTTGAATTCCACGAGCCAGATGAATAAGATGTTATGCCACCGTTTCTCTCTTGCTTCCACTGAGTCAGATGAAACATGTGAGACTCCAAAATCTTGGTCTGTTATTTAGGATAATCAGATTTTAGCCATTCAGATAGTGTCTGGAAAAACAGAGTGGCCTCCAGTGAGGGGAAGAGGGCAAATAAAGAACTGCCATCGTCTCCGTGACCCTCTTTCTGTTGCCTGACCTGACGCTGCTGGAGTTCTCCACTGGCTCCTGTGATTTCTCTGATGTTTTCTGGCCTGGACAGACTCCTTTCCACCGGTGGGAGGAGTCACAGAATCTTCCAGTTGCCTCTGACTGAGCACACACGTCAGCTGGCACTCAATCTGCCTTCTCCACCTGATCCCTGACTTTCCTCTAGGTGAGGAGGAGAGAGATTCTTCCTGATTGCTATACCTTAAAGGTCCTCAGAGAGACATGATTTCAAGGTTAGCCCATCCCACTTTCCAGATGCAGAAATCTACATTCTAGCCGAACTAGAGGTAACTCAGTGCCAAACCACAGTGAAATCTTCATGCCTTTCCTAGCTTTTAATTGCTTTTGTACCCTCTATTTTTTTTTCTCTCTGTGCAGTGGAGCTTATCCTGCTTATGCTGTAGAGGAACGGATGAAAAAACATCCATAGAGGAGTTAGTATCATTATCATCTTTACTGCTATCAGTCACAGCTTCTCAGAGCCTAAGCCAGGAGAAATTACACTTCCTCCATCCCACTTCAGCCTTCCCCAGCCTTATCACAAGGACACACATTTAACTCATAGCTCATCTGGTCTCTCAAGAATCTGAGCTTTGTTGGTAGACTGACATCTCATATCCCATCCAGGGATGATCCAGCCAGGGCAAATCATCCGTCATTCTAGAGAAGCTCTTTGGACATGAAGGGATCATATTATTTAGTGTTCTAGAATGCTTTCTCTTTCTTGCCAAGGCTTTGATGCTTGGCAATGGAAGAAGGTGTTGGATTTCTCTGGGGAAGAGATTAGTCTCAGCCTGACCAAAGTGGCCTTTTACCAGGATGGGGCATGGAATTGGCTCTTCTCATGGGAAAGAGGACATCTAGAAATGAGGACATCTTTTCTTCACTGGAAGAAGTCCCCCAGGAAGCCCCCATTCATAGGACTTCAGGTACCAGAAGAAACAAATGTCATGAGAAAGGCCATCTCTGTATGATGTGCTCAACTCAGCAGGACCATCCAGAATTTCCTTGGCTTAGCCTATTTCCAACGGCTTCCCTTCCCATCATTTCTTTCTCCTTTGTAGGGTTGAAAGAGTTCAGTGGTTAAAAACGCTTGCCTAACATGTATGAGGCCCTGATTTCAGTCCCCAGCACTTACCAGAAGAAGGAAAAGAAAAAGTCCTCCAAAGTTAGTTTTTTAGTTAAGCTCTAGAGTTTCTTCGGTATTGCATCTCTTAAAAGCTCTCTGGTGTTTACACCATTAACAGTCTCATTTACCAATTCTCCTTTATGAACGTTTCTATTTCTCTGAAATTGTAGCTGTCCTTGAGTCAACCAGGTTTCCATCAGAGAGTCTCATTCTTCCACTTATTCTTCCCTGGGCTTTTTTTTTTTTTTTTTTTTTTTTTGAGACAGGGTCTCACTTTGTAGTTCAGGCTGGCCCTGAGCTCACTACGGAGCACAGGCAAGCCTCCAACTCAGCCATCGTCCTGCCTCTGCCTCCCGAGTGCTGTGATGACAGGCGTGAGCCACCACGCCCGGCATCCCCTGGGCCATTTTTAAAATAGAAAAATATACTGAATGCCACATTAGTCCGTGTGGAAGTTTCTGCAATGGAGGTGATAACCGTGCACTTCAACTGATTTTGCATCTAGGCTGAGTAGCCTTTCACTGCATAAAGCATCTCTCTAGTTGTCTTGTGTTTGGGGAGGACTGAGAACCACCCAACTCCTTCAACTCTACAAATCTTTACACTTCTAGAATCTCCATTTGCCTCTAGCAGGTAAAGAGCTATTTGAGGTGATGCTTGAGACATTCACCAGAGCCTCTGAAGCTCTGGGACGGCGGAGCTGGTCTAGGGCCAGCGATGGGCCTGTAGCACACATAAACAGCAAGCATCATTATTTTAGGCCACTGAGGGTTTGAAAACATGTGTCCTTCAGATAACGGCCTAATCCCTCAAGTGGTTTTATCTCCTGTTCTGGTGTTCCTGCTTAGATGTTTCCTCCTGGGGCGGCTTCGTTTGAAAGTATAATAAACCAATTCTTAAGTGCCGTAGCACCCGAAGCCTATGAAAATGACACGTACTTAACGATTGTGCAGAAAAGGGGCTCAGTCCCAGGTTGACTGTGTCAGTCTGAGTACGGAAACGCCCAACTAAACTGGATCAGTGCAGTGACGAAGCAGATCGTCAAAGGAGCGTCAGTCTTCCCCTTCACGCTGGACATCGTCTCCTGGCTTAGATCACAGACTCTTCGGCTTCCTGATGCGGACTCACATGGGACACTACCATGAGCTCCAGCCCTTCAACTAGATCCCTCAGATTCCCCCCTCACAGAGAGCCCCTTTGCGCTTTGCCACATCTGCCTGTTAGATATTCGTGCATCTTGCACTAAATCGCTTCTCTAGTAAACTGTGACTGGTACAGTCACTAAAGATAGCCATCCGCAGATGGAGGGAAAGGCGGAAGATAAAGTCAGTCTCTGCTGATGTGATGTGTTACTGTAGTTGTTTTCTCAGATTGAGTCTAGAGAGTTTCAGGATCACACGCACAATGTTTTGTTTTTTTTTTTTAACTGTAGGAATTTCACATTAAAAGTGAAAGTCTTTTTCAACAGCTCTGTGATTGGAAGCGAAGGTGATGGCTTGGTTAATTTAAACTATGGCTAAAAAATTGCTGTAGTGCCTTTATTTCTGTCTCTGGGGATGGATCTTTAGCAGTTGCCTGAAGAGATGGAATCTTCCTTTCCTGACTGGGTTCTTGCTGTGGAAAAATAGCCACTGGAGCAGGATCAGTGCTCTCCACTGGCTTTCACTGCACATGCGTGAGGTGCGAGGCTCTGGTACATGCACAGCTCTACGCATATCCATAAACCGAATCCTCGCAACAATTCAGTGCCACAGTTACTTTCATTCATCCCCTTTAACAGATGAGGAAACTGAAATCCAAATATATTAGGTAGGATGTTTTGGACAAAATAGTAAATAAGTGAGTGAGCGGGAAGAAAAACATGCCCCTCTTCTCCTTCTTCCTATTTGAACCCTAGAATCAGCCTAGTCACTTTCTTGTCACTGAGAAACAATGTCTAACACCCACAGTTTAGAGGAAGGGCGGCTTGTTCTGGTTCATGGCTGCAAAGGTCTCCGTCTAAAATTGGCTGACTCCAAAGCAGGACGGTGTGGAGGAATGGGGCCGGAAGCTGTAACCTTCCAGGTCACACTCACATGATGCACCTCTTCCCAGCAGGCCCCACCTCCTAAGGCCGAGTCAGCTATGATCCACCATCATCCAATCAGTCTCCAAAGGTCCCGCCTGTCGTCCCATTCAGTTTTAGTGGAACACCTTGATATAAGGCATAACGGGGAGGGAGATGATTTTTGTCAAGATAAAGCAGCTCTACAATTGGACTCAACCACCCTGTTGGTATCATTATGACTTTCTCTGTTACCTGTTCACGAGTCAAAGACATTGGCAGGAGAATTGTCTTCCCCGTCTTCTTTCTCTGGGTGACATGAGCATACTCAGACGCACTCACTTTGCTCACACCTTATGGAACAACCTCCTTCAGCCAGAACTCTTCTGCTGTGTACTTCGGCTTTCAGAATCTGTTGAAATCTTTGGCAAAGCTCCTGTGGATTTCTTTGTACTCATGGGGAAACCACTTTTATTGATTTGAGTCTTAGGAAGGAACATATTTAAATGAGTCTATTCAATCTGTGCACTAAGTCAGAGTTTGGGATGGGCCATTCATTCTCAAGCGGAAGTAAGATTCAAGTCAGGCCGGGCCTGAGCTGCCTGCCCCACTGTCCTCTCCCCAGACAAAGCCCGGGCACCCTGTTGGTCCACTAGGTAGGCCCATCGCAACACCCTTGTGACTGCTAGTTGTTTAACAGTGGGGCTTGGGGCTATATTCTCAGTTTGGCTCCAGATTAGGGCTTAGATTAGAAGCAATCAGACTTCTGATTCCCACTCAGATACCCCAGAAAAAAAAAAAAATCTCTGAAACACAATATTTCTGGCCAGCATCTATTCAAACTATGAAACTGAGCATGTATGTGCCAGGCACTCGGCCAGGAGCAGAGGACATGAGGGAGAACACGAAGCTGATTTTAAGGGTTGTCTACTCAGCTACTGGCTGACTGAAAGGTTTACATAGTACTAGTGAGGGCAGAAAGGAAGGAGCCAGGTTTCCTTACCCCAAGCCACACAAGATAATGTGTGGGTGTGCACATGCGTGTGTAATGGTCCGCCCTGGATTGCAAGAGATGTTCTTTATCGTCTTGCTGTTCCTGTCTCTCCTCTCTTTTCCTTTAACCCTGCAACCTTCGAGGGCTCCAGACCTCCTTCCAGAGCAAAATCAAAACTCTGTCCACTTTAATTGTTTCTGCTCCCTTCAGTTCTCTCTGCTTTCTGTCAGACATCAGTCGTTTCTGCCTCCTCGTGTTTAAGATGCCATCGCGAGAGGAGAGGCTCAGGCTCTGGGGCCTCTGGATTCCCAAGGGTGATTGCTTTTCTCTGGAAACCCCAAAGGGCAGGGAAAGAAACATGGAAAGAGGTTGTTAGCTGGTCATGGCTGTTTTCCCCTAGATTATCTAAAATCAAATTAATCCTCCAGAATTAATTTCCCTTAGAAACTGCTGGTTCTGACCTGTGTGCCAAGGTCCCCTTCACTGTGATACTCTTCCTAGTAGAGTTTATACCCTGCACTTACGCTTAATATTCATTCCTACCTTGCCTCTAAGGTGTTTTCAGACACCTTACTTTTATTTAACAATGGAGACTATCTTATCTGAATCACATTTTCCTAACCCCTGAAGACAGAGGAAAGTCTCAGTTCTTTCAGTCACACTGACACTATTTAAAGCATAACCCATGAGGGTAATTTGTTAAATTTAGTGGATATTTTTGGAACACTAACTACTTCTAGCCAGCATAACATTTCTGGAACTAAGGAATTTTCCAGTGAACAGATATTTGGCTATTTACATTTCTATGAAAATGGAATAGATTTTACTTTTGTATTTTTAATGTAAAATTATTCTTAAGGAAGAACAAAGGACAGTCAATAAACCAATCTCTTTGTTAGGTAGTGCTAGATTTTTTTTTGGAAGCCCATTTATCCAAAAGAATCATTTCAAATCAAAATCAAAGTCAAGAATCAAAGAGCAGCACAACACTGATCTTTCTTCAAACACCAAATGAACAAGTATTTGTGCTACACTTAGAGTCAACTAAGAAATAAATTATTTTAGGGCTCCTGCTCATTCTGAAACCCACATAATACCTCATCAGTGCTGACATCAGCCTTTTTTTTTTTTTTTCTTTGAGACAGGATCTCGCTTTTTGTAGTTTAGGCTGGCCCCTGAGCTTACTCTGTAGCCCAGGCAAGCCTCAAACTCAGAAATCCTCCTGCCTCTGCCTCCCAAGTGCTGGGATTACAGGCGTGAGCCACCATACCCGGCACCGTGGTATGTGGTATTGACTACTGGTAGGCGTGAGTCCCCACGCCCAGCACTGTATGTGGTTACTGGGGATGGAACTCAGGACCTTGCGCTTGGGAGGCAGGTTCTGGAACCACTCAGCTAAATCTCTGGCCCAACATCAGCCTTTTTGTGATCTGTAATGAAAAGCATTTCTACTAAAAGGATTGCTATGTTCAGGCAGATACAACATAGCACAGAACTTAAGAAAATATGTTCTGTCCCTAAGCTATTTGTGTGGCATCTGGAGCAAGTATATTGACTGTGCCTCAGTTTCCTCATCTGTAGAATGAAGAGGGTATGAAACTTGATCTCTCATAGTTGTGCTGCATCTCACTTAAGTATTAGCATGGACTTATGCAGGACTTAACATCTTTACGATATGAACATGTTTGGTTCTGATAACTCTGTAAGCTACAATCTATTGAACCACAGAGAAGTTAGAGAACTTAACTGAGTAATGCCCAGGCCATGGTTATGGCAGCATCTGAAAAATAGTAAATGTCTCACGTCAGGGGTCACAGATCAGTAACTTCCTCCACACCCTTCTGTCACAACAGGACTCAGCTGTCATTATCTGTGTCCCTCAGAAAAGAAGGGGTAATGCAATGTATGATGAGATGATGGTTAAATTGCAACTCATGACGTTTTCTTTTTTTCCCCGACCTACCAGTCTTTTTCAAAACATACAATGTTGATTTTTGAAAAACTTTGGGTCGTCCTTTGTACCGTTTTCCCCACCCAGGTAACCCAGTTCCACTCCCACTCTACACTAATCCTCTACTGCAAAGATTTGCAACGTCACTCTTCCTGGCTTTACCTGGAGGATTTCGGTAGTCAAAATCAGGCAGTATGGGGCCGGAGGGTTAGCTCAGTGGTTCCGGAGCCTGCCTTGCAAGCGCAAGGACCTGAGTTCGATCCCCGGTTACCACATGTAGTGCTGGGCGTGGTGGCTCACGCCTGTAATCCCAGCTCTTGGGAGGCAGAGACAGGAGGATTGCTGAGTTCTCGGCGGCTTGCCTGGGCACCGTAGTGAGCTCAGGGCCAGCCTGAACTACAAAGCGAGACCCTGTCTCCCAAAAAGCAAAAAAAAAAAAAAAAAAAATCAGGCAGTATGACTCAACTTCCGAAGGATCAGTGGGAGAGTCTAAACATCCACTAGGGGGCGCATATCAACAGGTCAGAGAAAGCCGATATGCTTGTAAACAAAGAAAACATCAGTTTGTGGAAAGGACATAAATCTAGATGGTAAAATTCCCATTGACCTCATCCTGAGGAACTCATAGGACTTTCCATAGCTTTCACACAAAGCTCTGTATTTTGTGCAAGGGAGGACGATTCAAAATAGGATCGGGGATTCTTTGTATATTAAGCAAGATCCCAGTGTGTTGGTGTTGCCTTAAGAAAGAGCCTACCTGGCTGGGGATTTAGCTCAAGTGGTACGGCACCAACCTGGGATGCACAAGGGCCCGAGTTCAATCCCCGGTACTGCCAAAAAAAAAAAAAAGCCTACCTTTGCCAGTGACTTTTCAACTAAAGCCACAGAGTCTCGCTATGTAGCCCAGGCTGGCCTGTAGCCCGTGGTGATCCTCTTGCCTTAGCCTCCCGAGTGCTGGGATTACAGGCGTGAGCCACCACGGAGATTCTATTCTTATGAGACTCTTCAGGATGTACTTTATATATATATATATATCTTAATTTACATATCTGCTATACATATAGATGAGCCTTAATAAAATGTTAACTTTAATTCTCCCTAAATTATTATTGAAATCCTTTTCTTCTTCCTATTCTTCTATTTTTATCCTCCTGGTAGCTTTTCATGGTGTTACTTTCTTCAGCTTTTAATGAGATTTAAGGAATGCTGAGGAGTAGAGAAAATAAAAAGGGAGGCCTTTACTGGTCTAGTAACCTAGCCAGCATGAAGTTTGAATTGCTTTTAAGTTTTTATTGCTAAAAACCTATCTCTGCATTTCTACATGGATCAGTGCAGGGTCTCCAGAGCTCAGCCTCTGGAATTTCACCCCCATTTTCTCTCTCTCATCATCCACGAGCCTCCCAGAAGCTTGGCTGGCAAGATAGTTGTATAATAATATGCTGACAATTTTTTTTTTTTTGAGACAGGTTCTCACTTTGCAGTTCAGGCTGGCCCTGAGCTCACTATGTAGCCCAGGCTAGTCTCGAACTCACAGCAACCCTCCTGCCTCGGCTTCCTGAGTATTGGGATTAAAGGCATGAGCCACCATGCCTGGCACTATAGTGTGTGGTTACCAGGGATCAAATTCAGGACCTTGTGCTTATGAAGCAGATGCTAGAACCACTAAGCTAAATCCCCGGCCCACTGTATATTCGCACAAAAGAAGTGTTGAAAATGATCATTTAATCATCCAGCAGTTTTTCTGGGAGAAATTTTTATCCCCATTTTACAGAGGAGGAAACTGAGACAGGAAATTGTTACATGACTTATATAAGGTCAGACAGAAGTAAAAGAGAGTGGTTGGATTTCAATTGAGGGTTGATTTTAAAGACCAATATTTTAAACTAAACTTCAGCTGTATTTTCTGGGGCTCTTGCCACCCTCTTTAGAGAATGAGGAAGGAGGAAGTATTTTGGACAAGATTTCCAGATAACAGTAGTCACCACACAGTAAGTCTGGAAGCCTAACGGGGCAGGACTGAGGGGATGAGTTACAGGAGACCCAAGCAGCAAACTACTGATGTTGGAGATGAAATGTTAACACAGGCAAAAAATAGGGCTTGAGACTGAGGAGCTCAGCCAGACGCCCTTCTCTCTTGACTCTGGTGGACCACTGTAAAATTCATACTTCTCCATGATGGGGTTCCCCTTCCAATGCACATGGCATCTATGCGGTTGTTTATAGATTCCTAAAGTAATTCCTTTGCCAGCAGGGCTTAAATGATGACTACATCTTTACTCACTCATCCCTATTTAGGAGTTTTTAGTTTCTTCTTTGGCCCACAGGCACAGAGAGCCCGGGAGTTCTTTGCTGGCTTATAACATCTGGAAATGATCCCTTAATGTCAACAGATTTAATTTAGTAAACATCTGACAATAAGCAATAAGGCCTGTGAAGTCAGAGACTTCACAGAAGGAGCTAAACGCTATTCATGTTCTACCACTTTCTACTTGTATGGTTTAACCGTAATTAATTTTCCTATCCCTCTAGCTGACACCTTTTTTTGAAATGGATAAAAATTTCATCCTTATTCATTTTGGGGAAAATTTAGAGGTGTGTCAATCTCAATATTCTTTTTTTTTTTTTTTTTTTTGAGACAGGGTCTCGCTCTGTAGTTCAGGCTGGCCCTGCTCTCACTATGTAGCCCAGGCAAGCCTCAAACTCAGCAATCCTCCTATCTCTGCCTCCCGAGTGCTGGGATTACAGGCGTGAGCCACCACGCCTGGCACTGTGGTATGTGGTATTGATGGCTGGTGGGCGTGAGTCTCCACGCCCAGCATTGTATGTGGTTTCCAGGGATCGAACTCAGGACCTTGCGCTTGCGCGGCAGGCACTGGAACCACTGAGCTAACCCTCCGGCCCGAATCTCAATATTCTTAAGTGTTCAGTAGAAGATGGTGAATTTTGTGGACACAATTGAGCTGGGATTTCTGTGATTCCCCTGGAGACACAACCAGATGTTGGTTTCAAGAACCCTGCCATACAGTGGAAGAGAGAGGCCCACTGGAAAATTAACAAAATCGCAGAGTAAAAATACTGTAGTATGAAACGGGAAGCCATGAGTTTCAGAAAACAAAGTAGTATATAGTAGTAGGGGACAAGGTAAAAAGGTGGGACCAGAAAGAGAGAAATGAGCTCAGCGTGGATAACAGTGGGGTGAGGTGACCATCGAAGCCGTGGATGAACGCCCAGCTTTGGTTAATGTGTAGCCAAAACACGGATGAGCAAGATTTTGTCAAGGAATGCCAGCTATCTGCTTCCTGGACTCCTTGCTTTAAAGCTTGCTTTGAAAACAAAAGTCTTTCTACTAAAAACTTTTTCCTCACAAAATGCCTTGGATTTTGAAATAATCTGATTTTAGTAGCCCTAACAATACACAATTAAAAGCTAGCATTGAGGAAATTAAAGCCAGTGGTGAAGGATGAAATCAGGAACCTAAAGCACAGAAATGGGAGTCAGTTGATAGGAATTCATAGTCTTGAGGTCCTAACATGAACCAAACTGTCATATACATCATACCTTATGTAATTCTCACAGCAACTCCAGGATGATTTTACTGTCCCTCTTTTACAGATGAAAAACCTGAGACTCAAAGTACTTAAGATGTGTGAGTGAGCAGGATTGCCTAGTCGGTTATTGGTAGAATCAGTTAATTTTGATTCCAAATCGCACAGTTTTTCTATAATACCAGGCACCTTTTCAAATGTATGTCACATGATTCTGCTTTTCCAATTTCCAAAAAGCCTGGCATTTATTAAGTTGTTTATGGTTCTCTAATGCTGTTGCCAACACAGTTTAAACAGAGGCTGAATCTTAAACATAAACATGAGAAGTACCCTTGAGTCACAGAATCTTTCAACATACCTTACTAATGACCTTGATAATTGGCCTCCATGTAGCTTACTTTTTGCAATGTGATTTTGTAGTTTCTCTCATTGGGAAACAGAGTTTATTTTCCTTTCAGTCTGGGCTGTTCTTCTCACTGACTTTGCCCGCTTAGATACGGCAGGCTGATAGAATGTCATGCTACTTCTGGGCCTCTGTACCAAAAGCCCCGGGAATGTCTCCTTTCCCTTTGATTCCGGCCAGGTTAGACTGGTCATCCGGCAGCGTAAGAAGCACAGGGAAGAAGTTCTGAGCAACCAAACTGAAGCAATCCTAGACCCGATAGCTTTACCTAACTAATTTGTAAATTGCATACACATGTCGGAGTCTATGAACCCACCTCCCCAGGTCAGCAGAAATACCCAATGAATTGACTCATGAGAAATAGGTAAATGTTTGGCCTTTTAAGCTGCCAGCTTTGGAGTGGTTTTAAATCCATCAATAGCTAACGGATACAGTCAAAAATTATTTTTTTTTCAAGCTAGACGTCAATATAAGCAAAACTTGCATTATTTCGATCAGTATTCCGGTTTAGACTGATTGTTCCCTTCACCTGGTCCACAGCTACCTTCTTGGGACCTCTCTCTGTCATTTTAGGAGCTCTCATTACTTTCTCATGGCTTCCCATTTCATGGTAACTGCCTTGTTCCTCGTTGTGACTGACTTGACTTAAAGACTATGCATATCTGACATATCTTCATTCCATCGTTTTCTTAATTTGTGGTCTAGCTAGGTTAGAGGAGCTCCCTAGGAAACAATTTCCTCTGAATTTTGAAAGCATTCCTAATTGCTGTCTTCCAAGTGGATGTTGATAAGTGTGACTCTATTCTGATTTTGGACCTTCTATCTGATGACCCCTCCCCAGGAACTTATAGCATCATCTCTTTAGACCAAATATTATGTATTTTTATCACTTATCCATTGAAATAAGCATTCAGTCCTTAATCAGGAGATTCATGTTCTTAAATTCTGGGAATTTTTCCTGATTTCTTCTTGGTTGATTTCTTTTTCTCCATTTTCTCTTTATGAATCTTGTATTTTTTTTTTTTTCTTTTTGAGACAGGGTCTCGCTTTGTAGTTCAGGCTGGCTCTGAGCTCACTATGTAGCCCAGGCAAGCCTCGAACTCAGCAATCCTCCTGCCTCTGCCTCCCCAGTGCTGGGATTACAGTGTGAGCCACCACGCCCGGCACTGTAGTGTGTGGTACTGATCGCAGGTGGGCGTGAGTCATCACACCAAGTATTGTTGTGTGTGGTTACTGGGGATCGAACCAGGGACCTTGCACTTGCTAAGTAGGCGCCAGAACCACTGAGCTAAATCTCTGGCCCTGTTGAGTTTATTTTAAAATCGTACTTTCATGTTTCCATCTTTAAAAACTCCTTTTTAAGGCACTGTCTGTTCCTTATTTGAGCATGGTGCTCTCCCTTCAAGGATAACACTGTCTCCTCTTACTCTACTGAGACTGTTAATGATCTTTTTTTTTTTAAAGGAGTTTCCTTCTTCCATGAATTTTCCCTGACTCTTCTAAATTGCTTGCTCTTGTTTTCTTCAGCACCTGGGGTTAATATTAGGTGTTTCCTGCAAATTCCCAGTGTCCCTAGTGATGTCTGTGTAAACTGAGCTGCAGACAGCTGACTTTGTGTGTACCTAGTGGGGTTTGAGATGCCATCTTCACTGCAGATTATTTTACCTGCCCATTTCCTTGGGTCACCGATGTTTTGGCATCTACAGAGCTTTTTCTCAGGTTTATCAAATTTCCCAGAAAGACTGAGCTTCTCCCTGGAAATGTGCCTGGCTGCCAGTGTCCTGGAAACCAAAAAGGAGGAAACACCCAGAAGTCTCCATACTCCTTGTGGATAACAAAACAAAACAAAACAAAACAAAACATAACAAAACAAAACAACAACAAAAACAAACCTGGGGAATCACATGCTGCCTTAGAAAAAAAAAAATCAACCTTTTTCCAAAACGAGACCGCAAGTGATGGAAACCCAAGTAATGTTTCCTACAGAAAAAATAAGTGTGAGGCTTCAGTCACCTCTGAAAGCTTTGACGACTACTTCCATATTAGCCAGACATGCAGATCATTCAGATCTGTCCCTCCCAACCTCCCCTTTCATTTTAAATCAGAGACTCTTGAGTCCATTTCGTTTAGCCTTTTAATGTTAGCCTTTTAATACTTTCCAATAAAGACTTTCAACTTGGCAACAAATATATCATGCTTTCATTAATAAATATACAAAAACCAGAAAGAGGATGTGCTCTGAAAAGCCAAAATAATGGTAGCAAATGGTCATTGTATGTACATGAACAATTGGCTAGTTTTTGAAAAATAAACACAAAGGACTTACAAATATACCTATAACAGAAAACAGATCAGATAATTTTATTTATTTATTTATTTATTTGTCTATTTATTTATTTATTTATTTATCTATTTATTTATTTTGGTGCTGGGGACTGAACACAGGTCCTTTGGACTAAGCTATATCTCCAGTCCTTTTTTCTTTTCTTTTCTTTCTTTCTTTTTTTTTTTTTTTGAGACAGGCTCTTATTAAGTTACTAAATTTACTAAATTGCTTAGGCTAAGCTCAAATTTGTAAGCCTCCTGCCTCTGCCTCCCAGAGTACTTGGATTATAGGTGTGTACTGCTGTGTCCAGTTTGGGCCACGTTATTCTTATTCTTAAGTATATTTTACTATTTCAGAAAAGCTGGGCATTTCTTCTACTCTGCAGTAACAGTATTAAACAAATATTGGCTGCAACATGGATTCTCAGTGTTATGGATCTCAGTGTAAAACTTTTTGAGAGGTTCTGTTGAAAAACTCCATCTTATCAGGCTAGAACCTGTAAAGTATATTCTTGAAAGTGTCTTCGGCATCCTTCCAATTTTTACCCAGAGTTAATTGAAAAAAAAAGCCCTCAGGAGACAGGAAAAAATTATAGTTGCAGAAAAAAAGTACATCTTAAACTCTCAGCTGTTTTGTAAAACAAATGCTGGCCTCTTACTTTTATAAAGAAGGTCCCGTTTAATGACTTAGCCCAGGACACCTAGCAAGTCCCTGGAAGGAAAGACACATAGTCAAGTTGTTTTCTAGTGTCACAGCTACTATGTTGACTCATCTCCCAACCCAGCCTGTTTGTTGGGAATGTCTAGAAAGGGTGGGAAATGGTCTCTAGCCCTGAGGCTGGCTTGATAGCCATGTGATCATAAAACACTCTTAGTGATAA
>PVIC010042931.1:0-15643 GCA_004025085.1 Thryonomys swinderianus | reverse complement strand
AAAAAAAAAAAAAAATGTGAGAACAGGTCTACTCAGATGCAGGCGTGCTGCTACACAAGATTCCCAGCAAGAGTCTATCCGCTGATGAACATACATGTTGAAGGAGAAGTTACTACTAGCATCAAATTAGGTTTATGCTTTTAATAGATTCATTGGTAACAGGCTCCCTGGAAAGCTTCCCTCCCCACTGACCTTTTGATTCCATAAGACTCCCTGAGTTAACAAATACAATTCCTCTTACAAAGCATGCCTACCCTCATTAACACTTTTACAGAAAATGTGCTCTACTTAAAACAAAATCATACCCGTTCCCTGCCATATGAATATATGCTCATCCTGAACATAATACAATTAGCAAATGAAATAAATACTCACTACTGCTCTCAAAAAGATTGTACTTTTCACATCCGGGAGCTAGTTTTTCAGTTTGTCTGCAACACTGATAACTTCCATCTGCCCAGAATTTAGGATGATATTTAATCATAATATTATTGTTGTTCTTTATTTCTGTAATTCACAAGCACATGATGGTTAGCAAAAAAAAGAAGGAAAAATAGACTATTTTGGTTCATAAAAATAGCATATTTGGTCTGTAACACTGTCAATCATTACTTCTTGCTTGGATACCATACTTTCTCCTGAGAACATCCTCAGAATGTCAAATGACAACACTCAAGAGCCAGATGGTTTTCTTTCATCTTTTTTTTTTTTTTTTTGGTGAAACACCTCAGCTGAGGTGACCACTAGCTACTATACTATGATGAATAAAGGCAAAGTTGCAGTGAGGATTTCACAGGAGAAACCTCCCATTCAAATACTTTGTGTACACATTAATCCATGGCTGACTACAGGGAAATTTCTTAGAAAATACTGTTATCACAAACCCTGTTAATCATAAACACCTCCAAACACATTAAATGGAAACATGTTTTTCTTGCAAACTGTATACCACTAGAAAGAATCTGACTTTAAAGGGGCAGTCAGCTTCAATATGTTGTATCACCATAAATGGCCATCGTTAGAGAAACATTTATTTAGATTTAGAGAAAAGACATACTGGGGTACACAGGCTATAATTCTGTTTCAGTAGGAATGACATCATACTCCTAAATTTGTGTGCACTTTAATATTTCATTACATGAATTTTACCTTCTTTTAATTTCTTCACCCAGCGGTCCCTGCTTTGTGCACTAGGTGCAAAAATGTAAAGTGTGTTAGCATCATGAACGACCTAAAATAAAACAAAAAATGAAATCAGCAACAAATATTTGGACACAGTATTTCTACCTGGCACAGAGCCCTTGGGGCACAGGCACCAATAATGGTTTTTCAGCGCTGGAATAAAAGTCAGTTACTTCAGATGCAAATAGCATCAATTACTTTCCAACAATAGCACATCTGTTTCTTTGTTTCTGTATACCACACAGGATACAATTTGCAAAAGTCTGTTTTTATAGAAGAAAAAAGAAGTCAAGACATTGCATTAATCTCTGTACTTCTTTTCCACCTAATTAAAGTTCCTTAGGTAGGTTCGGTGTAACAGGAGTTATCTACTCCAGCGTTTGTGTAAAATATTTCAGACGCATGGACGACTCTTTCCGATCACTCTCAGCTTCCCTTTGCAACAGCTAATTTTCTTAAGCGCTGACTGTCCCAGTGCGGGGCTTTGTGCTTTATACTTATTGGTTCTATTAATCCTACCACCGAGGCATTAGCGTTTCCATTTCACAGATTTGGAAACGAAGGCCTGCCCACCGGTCCCCACTCCTGTGGACTTCAGGAGGCACCATTCATGTAGCAGGCACTGCAAGTAGTGTCCCCTCGCTCTGTGCCACCTAACTGTCCACTGTCATCTAGCCAGTAATGCCAAAGGCCAGGGTTCAAACTCTAGAACCCAAGCATTTAACCACAGTGCTATTTGTCCCTAATGGGAAATTCGACTCATTTTTACTTTTTTTTTTTGAGACAGGGTCTCGCTTTGTAGTTCAGGCTGGCCCTGAGCTCACTATGTAGCCCAGGCAAGCCTCGAACTCAGCAATCCTCCTGCCTCTGCCTCCCAAGTGCTGGGATGACAGGCCTGAGCCACCACGCCAGGCACTGTGGTATGTGGTATTGATTGCTGGTTGATTGTTGGTGGGCGTGAGTTACCACGCCCAGCACTGTATGTGGTTACTGGGATCGAACTCAGGATCTTGTGCTTGCGAGGCAGGTGCTGGAACCACTGAGCTAAATCTCCGGCCCTCATTTTTATTTTTAATAAGTAAAAATATCAAAAAGCTGGTACATTTTGCCTGAGAAGTAGTACATGCCTATAAACCTCCCTTGACCACAGCAATGCTTACGGAACCAAAAATAAACTGTTGTCACATTGACAAATGGCTGTCCTTGACCCTGTTCAACAGATAATTCCATCATACTCATTCTGATCAAATGAAAGCTCCCAACAGTCAGGTGACCATATAAAATAAATAATGGTATAAACCACTACTGCATTTTGCTGGGACCAAGACACAAAAAATGAATCGAACATGAAGCCCATTTCTACGACACATCTTGGAATACCTTAGTTGCAGTTCTTAGAATCTGAGAAATGATATCAGCGAGGGAACATGAGAGGAGAGGTGGGAGATAAAGTTTCCATATTTGCTATGTACTTTCCACATTTTACCCAGGTTTGTCCATGCAACCAAATCCATACAAAAAAGAAAGAAAAAAGGTTAGAATGCACCATGAAAGTCATTCTGAATTGTCACTGATGCACCTGGAAAGAAATGCTAAAGCTTTGGATCTTCCAGAAATCTGCCATGTATTACAAGAATAATTTGTTCTGGTGCTGGAGATTTAGCTCAGAGGTGCCAGCACCTGCCTAGCAAGCGCAAGGTCCCTGGTTCGATCCCCGGTAACCACATACAGCAATACCACAATCAGCAATCAGTACCACATACCACAGTGCCGGGCATAGTGGTCACACCTGTAATCCCAGCACTTGGGAGGCAGAGGCAGGAGGATTGCTGAGTTCCGGGCTTGCCTGGGCTACATAGTGAGCTCAGGGCCAGCCTAAACTACAAAGCGAGACCCTGTCTCAAAAAAAAACAAAAAAAGAATAATTTGTTCCATTATGATAATTTATTGACTGTACTGGCTAAGCACTTCCCATGTGCTGTCTTGTTTGATCCATACAGCTTCTAACAGTGTGGTGCAGCAGGGACAGCGCAGACGTGAGACAGACAGAGCTGGCTTCGAAAGCCAGGAAGCACGCGGCGGCTTCCGGGGAGCCTGGCTGCGGCCATGAGTGACACGTCGGGGAAGAGCGAGGGTCCCCCTCGGCAGCTGGTTTCGTCTTTTGTCCCTTCCTCAGCTGGCACTGCTGGGAGAAAAAGCCACCTCCTTTTTCCCTTGAAATCTTAAAAATGTCTGCTTCTCCCTCCTTTTTCTGAACTCAATACAAAATGTCACCGTGAAGAGGTGAAGCTAGTTTCCGCGCCCTCTTGGTTTTGCGTAAATCGCGAGGCTTCCTCCACCTTTCCCGTTCTGCTGGGTTTAAATTAAATAGTTGCAGCTCGAGTTCACCTCTTCTTGATTCAACTTTATGATTTTTGTTTAACTTATTCTTAGGTTTAATCACCTCAACAACTTTAATAGCCCAAGGACGGAATTCTTCCCGTTCTCCTATTTTTATCATCATTATTAAAGCCAACCTACGATTTGCAGAGCAGATTCTTTCTCCTGGAAACAGCCTAGTTATCAAAAATCCTCATTCTGAATCTAGAATCATGAAAACGACAGTTCCCGCCCTCTGGAAGGTTTCAGTCATCAGAAGCGTGGCAGGAGCGACTCTTCGCTAAGCGGCAGATGCCTCAAGGTCTGCGGCTGAGAGTGAACCGGGCTCCCTTGTAGACCCGAGTGCTGGACACAGTGCCAGGCCAGGGGCCCCCGGGAGGAAGCAGTAACGGGCAACAGCAGCGGCTGACGCCTGGCTCTGGCCCACGGCTCAGCTCTGCCGCCCTCTCAGGGCATCTTCCCAGCAGCTCCCCGGGTGAGCACTGTCAGCACTGCTTCCACTCTTCAGGCCAGGAGGCGGACAGAGGCTGCGTGATTCAGAGGGCCACAGGGGCCGTGAGTGGCGCACCGTGCCGCACGACGGGCTCAGAGTTGCCTCCTTATGCACTTTGCTGTCCCTTCCCTTTCCTCGGAGAAATGGCAGACATAAAGTAAGGAGTGGGGAAAAGAAAACTTAAAAACGGTCCTTCCTCCTGTAGCACTGTTGCGTCACCATGGTGGAAAGTAATCCAGATGCAGGCTTTTTTTTTTTTTTTTTTGAGACAGGGTCTCGCTTTGTAGTTCAGGCTGGCCCTGAGCTCACTATATAGCCCAGGCAAGCCTCGAACTCAGCCATCCTCCTGTCTCTGCCTCCCGAGTGCTGGGATGACAGGTGTGAGCCACCACACCTAGCACTGTGGTATGTGGTATTGCTGGCTGGTGGACGTGAGTCACCACGCCCAGCATTATAGGTGGTCACCGGGATCGAACTCAGGACCTTGCGCTTGTGAGGCAGGCGCCGGAACCACTGAGCTAAATCTCTGGCCCCCAGATGCAGTTTTAGGGCTTGAGTGTTTTAGCTCAGCGTTTCTGAGTGGTCTGGAGCTCCCCCAGCGGTAAGTGCTTACTGAGAAAGTAACTCACAGTTCCACACTAACAATTAAAAACCAAGACCGTGCTGCAATAATACCTGGAAAGAGATTTTCCCAGCTCACTTTCACCTACGATGCGCATTGCTCAAAGGAAAGCAAAAAAATGCCGTCCAGCAGAGATGGGGCGCTGCGGGGCCCCTGGTGAGCTTGGCAAGGTCAGGGTCCGACCCCACACTCCTGCGGGCTGGGCGCCCTGCACCGAGGCCTGGCACGAGCGAGGCGCCACCCTCCCGGGAGCGAGCCACACGTGTGCTCCCCGCTGGCCGTGAATTCACAAAGCTGCCCTGGGAGAGTCACCTGCTCTCTGGGAGGCTCATCTTCTCAGTCAGAAGTGAGAATAATCTGACAGCTGCCCGTTCATACTGTCTGTGAACTGGAAGGTTACAAGGGGTTGGGGTGAAATAACACGATCACCCTGTTAAAAACACAGTTTAAGTATAGAGTGCTAATTTACTTTTCTATCACAAGCTGTCTTCTCATTTCATTCCTGCTGGGGAGGAAGTCCCTCCCGCCGCTCCTCAGCTTCTCACACTCACAGAGGAAACACTGGCCCTTCGCTCAGCCCCAGTCCCCTCTCCTCATTCCAAGCACTCCGACTGATCGGAATAGGAACCGATAGGACCTAGGGCTTCCGGACTCGGCACCACCCGCACACCGAGAGTCAAAACAAAGATAAGAGAGGGCCAGAGATTTAGCTCAGTGGTTCCGGCACCTGCCTTGCAAGTGCAAGGTCCTGAGTTCGATCCCAGTAACTACATGCAATGCTGGGCGTGGTGACTCACGCCCACCAGCCAGCAATACCACATACCACAGTGCCGGGCGTGGTGGCTCACGCCTGTCATCCCAGCACTCAGGAGGCAGAGGCAGGAGGATGGCTGAGTTCGAGGCTTGCCTGGGCTATATAGTGAGCTCAGGGCCAGCCCGAACTACAAAGCGAGACCCTGTCTCAAAAAAAAAAAATAAAAAATAAAAAAATAAAGATAAGAGAATGTCTCACCCAAGGTGTAAGCAGTCCATGAAGAAAAGCAATTACTGAAGCAACTAAGTGACCTAAAACCCAACCACCAAACCAATGGCAGTGAGCTGTAACATCAGACAGGAAACACGAGCAGAAGCCAGCATCTGACTCCTGTAGAACGACCCGGCTCACCTGAAAAGGGTATTTATTTTGACAGGGAATAACACCATCATCATTCTTCACTATTTCCACACACTTGATTCGGGAAATATCAATAAAGCCCTTCCTGTATTTTTTCTGTGAAAAGAACAAAAGAGGAGAAACATTATAATTGCAAGACATAAGAGAAGTGTTTCTAACGGCGATATTGGCTAATGAGGTTACTGATTCAAAATATTACCATTTTCTTAATAATTACCTAAATTAGGTCTCTTTTATTGAAAGTGTTCAAAAGACTGACACTGTGATGATTATAGCAAATTATCAAATTCTTTAATTTCTAAAGATGAAATGTTCTGCCTTGGCCTCAAATAAAGCTCTAAGACAGGGAAATGGATTCATTTTTATTGTCCCCTTCCCTTTTCAGGCACATGGTTTATTCAATTTTTTTTTTAACTTCTTGACAACAGCGTAGAGAAACACCTGAGCCCTACAAGACCCCACTATTCAACCCCAGGTACAAGATGCCGCAGCTGCCTTTCCTCCTCCCAGCCCAGGTGCCTTCAGTGGGGGCAGCGCAGGGTTTGGGGTGACGGGAGGTGGGCTGCAGCAGTCCACACACAGCTCCCGTCCGGACCTCCCTGTGCACTGCAGATCCAGCAGCAGTGAACTAATGGCGCAGAAGACCCGCCCTCCAAAAATCATCCACACCCTTCAACAAAGTCTTCTCACATCTGGGAATTTACTGTAGCAAGAAACCCCAAAGGATACAAAACAGTATGTAAAAGGGTAACTTGATATAACTATTAGAAATTATTATAAATACAATGTGGAAATTTTTAAAAAGATTTGCTGAATAATATTAACAGATGAATTCTGCATAAAGACTTGTGTGAAGATCAAGGTTACTTTTTTTTTTTTGGTAGGTATTTACATGAAAAAAGTAGAAAGAAGGGCCAGAGATTTAGCTCAGTGGTTCAGGCGCCTGCCTCACAAGCGCAAGGTCCTGAGTTCGATCCAGTAACCACATACAACAGTGCCGGGCGTGGTGACTCACGCCTGTCATCCCAGTACTCGGGAGGCAGAGACAGGAAGATTGCCGAGTTTGAGGTTTGCCTAGGCTACGTACTGAGCTCAGAGCCAGCCTGGACTACAAAGCGAGACCCTGTCTCAAAAAAAAAAAAAAAGTAGAAGGAAAAAGAGGCAAATGAAGAACAGTCATACTGAGAATGACCAGTCACACCCAGCCTTCGTCACTGAAAACTGTTTGGCCGAATTCTCTGAAATCCCTCCCCGGCCACCGACTCTGAACTCTCCCCGCTCCCCGCCAGGACTTGCCCTGCGCCCTCGCCGTCAGCACAGGGCTCAGGCTCACCCAGGCTGGGCTGCCGCCCCAGGAGCAGCCGCCCTGCCCGCCGCTCCTCTGCTGTCACAGCCATCCCACAGCATTCCCACTCACGCGATCCTGTGTCCCCGCGTGTCTCACACACACAGGGCCAGAACCCCGCGGCCCCTGACATGCGTCTCTGTCCCCCGCTTGTCTGCGCCCCTCCCTTTCCCTGCCCTGCAGACCGCCCGCCCCCCAGGCGGCTCTCTCCCGCCCTCCTCTCCCTCTCGGGGCAGAGCCGGCAGCCTGTGTGGAGGCCGCCAGCCTCGGGAGCACCGGGGGCACCGCAAGCGCTTCCCACGCCCCTCGCCCCGGGGCACGAGCTCGCCCACCACGCGACACACAGGACAGAGCGGCCCTGGCGAGGGGAGAGCGCGCCCTCACTTCCCACCGTCCTTCCGAGCACCCTAAAACCTCAGGCTTTTCTCTCCTCCTTCATCCTGCCTCTGAGAGGGTTAAGAGGACATGGCAGTGGAGACCCGGCATCGAACACCTGTATTTTACTTTACTCTGTGATGCCCTCACGAACGAGGCACCGTTCTTGTCAGTTTACAGCCCACACCCGGTAAATACTCCCCCCAAGGACCTCGCCGGACCCCAGAACCCCCCAGCCTCTGGGGTGCCCGGGCTGCAAGGGGCGGAGGGCCCGGGCCAAGGCCCACAGTGCTGGCAGACATCCCAAGCCGTCCTCAGCCCGCACCGGGCACGGGCATCTCCCTGGCTGTTCTGTTCCAAGGATTTCCTTTTCCTGTCTCTCAGCACGTCAGGCCTCTCTTTCAAAACCCACAAGCCCTTCTTCCGGCCTATGTCCGCCCTAAGCCTTCTCTTTCTGAAAGAGAAAATGATCGAAGCCTCGCTCTCGCCCTTCCCAGCCACCCCCGCCTTAACCACTTGCAATCGTCTCCCGCCGCACGGCCGGCTGAGGCCCGGTGACTGAGCCGCGGTCTGCTCTGGGCTGCGTCCCTTTCTCACCATCTGAGCGCACCGACACGCTCCTCTCCTTTGGGGGCCTTGACTCTGGGTCATCCTGGTTTTCCTCTTCTTCTTTGCCCCTGGTTCTTGAATGACACCTATCAGGTGTCAACGACCCAAATACGACAATACTGTAGAAGAAGAGCTCATTTTCTGAGCAGATGGTCTTGGAACTGAGCCAAGTGCTATTAATTTTCATAGTTATCTGGCAAGAGACAGGTCGCTGAGTCCACTTTACAGACCAAAAAGTCCACATGAAGTCACTTGCCCCAGTTTACTATGGGAGAGACCAATACAGTAACCATGATATAATGTCGTAAGTAAGTGCCATCCAGACAAGAGGTGCTCAAGAGCTACAGCTTACACATCAGAAGGACAGAAGAACCGGGATATAGCTCAGTGGCGCTGCCGCCCACCTTGCAAGCGTGAGGTCGTGAGTTCAATCCCCAGGACCACAAAAAACAGAAGGAGGAAGTGGTGGAGGAGAAGGAGGAGGACAGGGAGGAGGAATAGGAGGAGAAAAAGTAAGATGGGAGAGAGAGAACCTCCTGAAGAATGGAGAAAAACCACACTCCAGGGTGACCTCAGTTCCTTCATCTGTAAAATGGGAAAAACAATAGCATCAATGCCATAGGTTTGCTATCAGAATTAAATAAGCTAATACCACCAAGTGCTTAAAATATTGTCTGATCCACAGCACAAGATCCGCCATTATTTGCTAAGTAAAAAGCAAACAAATAAATAAAAAATAAACTCACTGTAGCTGGTACAAGGTGTGTGACAGAAAAGCGGGCAGGGACCCAGGCTGTACGGGCCCCAGGCACCCAAGCAGCTTCTGGCACCTGCTCCGGCTGATGGGCAGGAGGACCCGCCGCGCCTCCCCTGAGGGCATCCTGGACCTGCACAAAGCTTCAGCAGCCAAGGGAGAATCGAGTGCCCCCGGGTGTCCCTGTCGGTGTCGTGCAGCCACCCGGACGGCGCTCTCCGGGGCACATTTCACCAGCCAGCCCGCTGGGAGCGAAGGCCGGGGTCGGCCGCCCAAGCCGCACCTCCACCCGGCACCCGCTTCAGTTACCAAAAGCAGATGTCAGATACGGCTCAATTTACACAGAGACATTCGGGCTCATTATGACACTGGGTTGACTTATGGACCCGAAATTCATGCTTTGTGACATTATCTAATGAGCTACGACTTGAATTTCTAATTCAACTATCATCCTATAAAATGAGCAAGGATTCAAATTTAAGTTGTGCATTCAGTACTTTGTCTACTCTACCAGTGAGCAGTGTGTACCAGCCAGGCGCCCAGCCGGGGCTGTATGCCGGAGCTTCTAACTGGGGGATCATGGTTCTCGGCGAGAGGGCATCACAGTGCCATGGGGCAGCACGGAGAAGGGTGGCTCACAATGTAGTAATACTACAGCAATGCACTTTCACGGTCTGGCACGGAGGTGGGCAGGACGGGGCAGGAGAAGTTGCCAGTTTCGGGGAGGAAGCGATACTTGGTGTTTTTTTTCAAAGATAAGTAGGAGTTTTCCTGTAGAGAAAGCAAAGAGGGTTCTACAAAAACAAAAAGGGTACTGAGCATCCAGGGAAATGAAGAAATATCCACTGCGGCTGAACTGCGGGGGAGAAGCGTAGGAAATAACCCCGAAAAGGTTGATGTCAGATTCGGAAGACGTTTCCACGTCAGACTTGGACGTCTGGACTTGACCCGAGCGGGACTGAGGGGTGAGAAGCGCCCCACTGAGGTCCGACTCTGCAGAGACGACTGACCGCCCGCGGCGGTGCGAGGCCTGACGGAGAGGGCGGGAGGGCGGCCAGGACCTCGCTGTAACCCGGCGGCCAGGACCTCAGGGCGATGCGCCGCGGAACCCAGTGCGCACAGCAAGGCCGGGAGGGAGCAGAGGCGCCGGCGCCCGAAGAGGAAAAGGCCGCAGGAGGTTCTGGAAGCTCGGGGTGGTCACGGAGAAGGAACGGACGTGGTGATTCTGAGCTGGAGCTTCCGACAGACACTGACACCATAAACCAGGAGCGAGAACGCCGAAAGACAACGGGGAAGGGGCCCTGCGCGCGTCTAATCCGCTAATCGCACACGGCCCCACAGCGTGCCTAAATCTGGGCACACGGTCTTCCCAAGCTGCCCAGAGGGCCTCCCGGAGGGTGGAGAGCGCTGGGGAGGCCTGTGAGCATCTTCACAGTCAGCACCGAGAAGGAACATGGTTTCTTCTCCATTTACACGACTCTGGAGAACCGTTTCAACGGCAACACGAATGCGTGATTACTGAGGTCTGATCAGTATCACTGTGTATATTGTGGCCCAGGAACAAATGTCCAGGTTCATCCTTTTTTATGCAAATTTCCCTCCTAGTCTATGGTCTTTGCCCTCTTTTTCCTGCTCACAAGAGTTGAGAGCTCCTCAGAATAACACTTCGAGCTAAGAAGATGCCTTGACACTCAGTAGATAATGCAATGAGGGGTGGGCTGTGCTGATATACTTTGCAAAAAGACAAGCGTAGCCAGCATAAGTGAGAAGACTAAACAGAGATAAAGGATAACTTGCTTAAAACTACTACTGGATGGTTGATCTGGAGTTGGATATAAAGGATCCTCTCCCCCAGACAGTCTCACAAGGTATACTGGTTTCCAGAACACTCGGTATTTTAATGATATCGGTATCATTCCTAAATTAGAGAACTTAATTTTGGACGAAGCACCTCTGCCCTGAAGTAGGCCTCAGGGAGACAGCGAGGGCTCTGGAGACGAGCTCTTCCCGGTTCCGGCCCCGGCTCCGCCGCTTAGCCCAGGCCAGTCTCTGCCTCCTCTCGCTCTCTGTTCCTCCCCACACAGAAACAGGACATGCTCTTCCTTTGCCAGGCTTGCAGGGGCGCTGCAGATGGTGTGACATGAGACCACCCAGGGAGGTGGAAAAAAATAAAAACAAAGTTTGTATTTCTATCCGATCTGCGAACTGGCTTTGGTCCTTCATTCAGCCACATCCATCAAATAATGATTCCAAGCTCCTCTACCACTTACAAGAGTCGGATACCAAAGGGTCCCATGATGGAGAGAAAAGCATACAAAATACTTTGACCTTTCAAATTTACAGCCAATTTTCGGGAAGGTAAGTGGAACTGGAGACCACCCTGCTAAGTGAAATAAGTCAGACTCAGAGAGCCAGTCAGGGAAGAGGACGGGGCGGGAGGAGGGAGAGCGAGCGGGAGCGGGAACTGACGAGGAGCAGGACAGTGATGAGCCACTTCCCAGAATGAACATCCCTGTTCGGTAACGCAAACAAAACATGCGCCAACAAATTGAAAGAAAGAACAAATAAATAACACTAGTAAAATTGTAGCCAGACTGATCAAAAAAGAAGAGATAATTACTAAATGAAAACAGGACATCATTTCCGACCGTTAAGAACACTAAGCATTTAGAGAATATTCTCAAGCACTTTATGCCAATTTGTGTACACGTGGGGAGCTGGGGATGAACGCACATGTGACCTACTAGTGAGCTACACACTCCAGCCCATCGTGAGGCAGGGTCTCTCTGAGTTTCCTGGGCTAACTTCAAATTTAAAATCCTCCTGCTTCAGGCCGGAGGATTAGCTCAGTGGTTCCAGCGCCTGCCTCGCAAATGCAAGGTCCTGGGTTTGATCCCTGGTAACCACGTACAATGCTGGGTGTGGAGACTCACGCCCACCAGCCATCAATACCACATACCACAGTGCCGGGCGTGGTGGCTCACGCCTGTCATCCCAGCACTCGGGAGGCAGAGGCAGGAGGATTGCTGAGTTCAAGGCTTGCCTGGGCTGCATAGTGAGCTCAGGGCCGGCCTGAACTACAAAGCGAGACCCTGTCTCAATAAACAAACAAACAAAAACAAACAAACAAACAAATAAATAAATAAATAAATAAAATTTTAAAAACAATAAAGGGCCACACTGTGTGGATCCTGGCTCCGCGGCACCGTGTCTCCCCATCCTGGGCCCTTCTGCACCTCTTGTTTCTCTAGCTATCAAATGGGCTGAATAAGTGCACTGTAAACTAAGGACTCAACGTTTGTAGCAAGAATTTTTAAACGTATAAAGCTTTCAGAACAGAACTGACAAATGGCTTAGTGTTCAATAAATTTGACCACTAATATTATTTTTCAAAACCATATGATCCTTGGAAACAGAAACAGAGCCATTTGTTTTGTTAAAGGAAACAGTTTCGTCCCTATTTTCTAGATTCCAAGAATGCTCTTCGGAGGGTTGGTGTCAAATTTGACCGTGTCTTAGAAAATGAAAAGGCACAAACGAGTTTCTTCCTTGGGTCATCATGACAACCGTAAGTTCCCCCAGATCACAGGAAGACAATGGAGATGATCAGTGTCTACCCATGTGTGCTCTTTTCAACCAGAAAAAGTAAAGGTTAATTTTCACTTTGTGGGTTTTTCAAATTCGCTTTTTTTAAAGACAGACAGTTGATGCTTCACGTGACTGTTCTATTTTTACCCACTGAGGCAGTTATTTTAGTTCTGTCTTACAGTATGAAACAAAACCAAGTCAGCAAGTGACTGTGTTAGCACTTCCTTTCCACATTAGCAAGAGTTTGGCTCTGGGAACCCCCAGGTGGCACCGCACCAGAGCAGGGGACACCTCTGGTGGAAAACCTGCCTGCCTTCCAAGTGTCACAGTAACATTATGGAGACACATTTCCACTAGTGTGTGAGGCTTTCCTTGAACACCAACCCATATTCTGGTAAATATAAAGATTAATGTATGAAGGATATCCTTAAGCAAATGACACAGTTTAGCAGCCAAAAAAGTATCCCAAAATTAGCCAGAGGCAGCCCCGGGGATTGTTCAGAGATCTAGAATCAGGCTGCCCGCGCTGGATTCCTGGCTCTGCCACATGTCAACTCTGTGATCCTGAGCAAGAGACTCAGTCTTTCCATTCTCCAGTCCCCCCCACCTGTAAAATGGGGATAAGATCTGTGTCTACCTTTGCAGTTACAAGACCAAAGTTAATACTTCCAAAGCCCACAGGATCAGGTCTGACATAAGGTAAATTCTGGGGGAACAAAGGGTCTCGAGTGGGGCATTCTGGCCTATGAACAGTTTTAGGTTAAAAGCACTTAAAAAAAAAAAAAAGTAGATCTCTCTTTTTTTCTCCCTGAAAGCAGGAGATTAGATTCATATATAGAAAGTGTTCTCCCTGCACCAGGAGGAAAAAACACAATCTTATCACCAAAGAAGAGGAGGCCAGGCAGAGCGAAACAGGCATGAACTCTGGGAAACTAACCCCTCTCTTTCCACTTTCCCTCCTTTTGCCATATTTCTATAATTTACTAAGTTACTTTCTTTTGTTCAACCTGGTTCAGAAGTTTTGAGTCCCAGCTGTCTCTCTGGGTCTTCATTTTCCTTCCGAAGGCCCCCACACGTGTGTAGACACAGCTACCGTGCAGAACACATGTGCCTGTCTCCTGGTCGCTCTTTTTAGTACTCTATTTTACAAGGTCCTAGCCAGGAAAACTAAATTTGCAGAGAAAACAAGATTTTTGTTTTCCTCCTCTATGTGCTATGGACAATTCTGTTGAGAGACAGACAGACAGACAGACAGGCAGCACGCAGGCTAAAAACGGCTCCAAAGCTGTTCTGTTCCTAAGTCCAAAAGCCAATCTTGACTTTTACTATGAAAAATGCACATTTGGGCACATTCGGGCATAACAACGAAATGATAAAGAGAATAATGTTTTCCACTGTCTCCATTTTGAAGTAGAAATACCTTCATTTCTAAAATATCTTCATCTCTTTTAAACCAAACTGACAGAGAATAGTTTACAATATTCTATAAAATTCTTATACATAAATGGCATTGTGGAGTCACTATTTTCTCTAAAGATGAAGGAAATAGAGACTTAAAGTTTAATCAAATGCCTAGTGTAGCAGGTGGTACAAAGGGTGATCAAAAGATACAATGAATGCTTACATTTTTAAAAATTACAGTAAAGGACATGTTGCCAAGAACAATGGGATAAGTGTGTTTGAAGCAAGGGGAAGTACTGGGAATATTCTGAAAGGATTAAAGGCAAGGTGTCTTTTGTTTGTATTTTTTTTTAATTTAAACATTCGATGTATTTCATGATCACCCCTCACTGATAAATGTTTATGGCCATTTTTGTCAAATAAAAACAGTACAAGGTGTCCTCATCTACCTTATTCAACAGATCTGAAACCACATGACTTGAACCCTCTCTCCAAAGTCCAAGTGACCTTTAAGGGTTAAGGTTTTAAATGAAGTCAGAAGATAGAGGCAGCCGGGTAGGCCCGACTAGACACAGAAGAGAACTTCGGAACTGCTTCAGGACGTGGCAAGAGCGACGGCAAGTGTGCCTGAGGCAGCGGGGAGGATTGTACGGGGGATTGATGCCGATGCGTCTTTTACTCTAACATGTTTTTTACATTTACACACTCACCATAGGTCATAACCACACTTTACAAATGACAGTAGATCAGTCTGGCTGCAAAGACCAGCATGTGCCCCCAAGGGAAGTCGTCCTTTTAAGGGTAAATGTCATTAAATATACTAAATTTGATGGCTCCAAACTGACTTTGCCAATCCCAACTGCTCCTTTGTGACCTGGCTCAGTATCTGATTACCTAGCAAGACATCACTCCTCCCCTCTTTTATTTTCCTTTCATGAGCACGACAGAAAATAAATCTATAATATCCCCTTGAACCTGGATCTCGCCCCATGCTTCAGCAGCCACTTATTAGGTGTTTAGCAGAGGCGAAGTACAGGACCAGGTGATGTCTTCTGCATGAAACTGAAAGATGCGGGGGGGGGGGCTGTACTAATAATGTATTGAAAGAGAAGCGGGTGGCACAAAGTAAAAGAATATACCATGAGAACTTGTCTAACCCAGAAGATCAGAGAGGAAGTGACAGTGAAGCAGACCTGGGTGGGCAGAGCCAAGGAGGACACGGGGCTCAGCCAGGACCAGGCGCTGCACTCTCCGGGGTGGGACGGCGCCATTACCGCCTTCCGGGAGCTGACAGGCTGAGGAGCAGGAGAAAGGCCGCGAGGAGAGGGGCCTGCGGAGCTGCGTGGAGGGGAGTACGGTGTCCTTCGAGCCATCTCAAGAGAAAACTAGGGGTCATGCGAAGTTGCTAACGGCCTTTAGAAGGGGCTGGGGCACCTGTATGACCCCGTGTGTGTTTTTACCACAGTAGCCACTGGGTGTGCAACTGACTGAAGAAAGGGCCCAGAATGTGCTGTCTACACACATGTATTTCTCATAACAAAACCTTCCTCTGGGGCCCAGAATAAAAGGCAGCACTTCTCAGCCCCCTCGTGGCTGGGGTGCCCACGAGTCCAAGTGCTGAGCAGCGAGTGGGCTGCACGCAGAAGTCCTGTGAGAAGTATAAAAAGAAGCTGCCAAACGGGGCTGATTCGGGTGGAAGGAGTCTCTTCTGGCCTTCTTCC
>PVIC010042930.1:0-15621 GCA_004025085.1 Thryonomys swinderianus | reverse complement strand
ACCTGAGTTCGATCCCCGGTTACCACATATAATGCTGGGCGTGGTGGCTCACGCCTGTAATCCCAGCACTCGGGAGGCAGAGATGGGAGGATTGCTGAGTTCGCGGCGGCTTGCCTGGGCACCATAGTGAGCTCAGGGCCAGCCTGAACTACAAAGTGAGACCCTGTCTCCAAAAAGCAAAAAAAAAAAAAAAAAAAAAGGAGTTTGTTTTTCTCATATTTTAAGTAATTGACTAGAACCGATTGCTGGAATAATGTTCTCCATCCACCGACTATTGACAAATTCTGGTGATTTGAGTTTTACAGTACAGCTAGATTCCACTCTCCAGCTCCGATTGCTTCCACCTTTATCCCGCTACTGATATTCTTGTGATTATTTTTTTTAACATTTTTCTCTATCACCTCCTTGGCTCTCTTGTATTGTTTTCTATGTCTGGCAGCCAGAATGGCTGTTAGAATGGAAGTACTCTGTTGTTCTCCCCGCAAACTCTTCTAATGATTTCTTACATCGTACAGAATGAAATCTAAAGATCCTTATTGTATCCTGTAAAAGATCTGAACTTCAGAAATCTCCCTTTGGGCTACTGCTCCTTCCCGTGAACGTCTCTGAGTTTCCTGCTTCCTGAACACCATCTTGGTTTCCCTATTTCCCTTTCCACATGCTATTCCCTTCCCCCCTTTTCCCTTCTCCCACACCCCAAATCTGCATGATTTGTTCCTTTACTTCCTTCAGAGGGACTTCTATCATTTTCTATAAAATATCATCACATCACTCTCAAGTTCCTTTAACTTGTTTAATTTCTTGCCATAGCTCTAAACTCTACCTGTGATATATATATATATATATATATATATATATATATATATATATATATATATATATATATATATATTATTGGTTGCTGTGCTCCCTATGAGAATGAAGCATCTTAGAAACATTTTTTTCCCTTTTGATATGTACTGGTAGATATATAGAGTGTCTCATATGTGATTCAGGGCTAATAAAATGGCTGCTGAATGAATACTATAACAACAGGGATAGCAAGTTCCTCTGTCAGTTTCCCATAATTCCCTTAGCTACCTCCTCTTCCAGGCAAGATGGCTGCTGGAGCTTCTACTGTGATCTCTTCACATGAACACTTTCAGAAATAAGAGGCAGTCAGGACATGCCATTTTCCTCCAATACTTCTTTCTTAATACAGAGACTAATGGCTCTTCTGGAATTCTCTAGCACATTTCCCTTTACATTTTATTGACTAGAACCAGGTCAAAGACTGGCCCTACTTATAAGAAAGGTTAAGAAATATCTTATCTTTTCTAGCATTTGGAGAGGGAAACACACAAGGGAAAATACTATGATCGATAAAACTCTAATGCCAACAAAATGCCATTATTAGCACATACTAATTTTCTCTATCACATGGCTGATTGGAGATTGGTAAACTGTGAGATCCTGAGTACACGATAAAGTGCTTTTGTCCTCTAATGCTTCCAATTTTTTCACCCTTCTCATCTTAAAAATGTAGTCATTTATATGATGAATCTTTCCAATTAAATAACTTTTTATTAAATGAAAACAGTTTCAAATAATTAGGCAGAAAAATTGCTTATATAATTCTGTAATTAGGGAAGGTGGCTAGAAGGGTATATCAAGGGGACAGATTAAACAAAGGAGGCATCCGTCAGAGCAGGAAGAGAGGAAAGCCCAGGTCTGCGAAAGACATGCCTCGCTGCTGCTGATGGGCTGGGGGTGGGGCGGGAACCAGAGGTGCTACCCTCCTACCTTCCTTCAGATCCGTACCACATGCTGCAAAAGAACACAAGCTAGGCTTCTGTGAACGTTTGGAAATCAAGCAATAAGAGTGCTTCGTGGCAA
Source organism: Thryonomys swinderianus (assembly GCA_004025085.1). NCBI lineage: Eukaryota > Metazoa > Chordata > Mammalia > Rodentia > Thryonomyidae > Thryonomys > Thryonomys swinderianus. Next base: position 13,746 of record PVIC010042930.1, on the reverse strand, counting down.
CGTAGTTGTCCTTTTGAAAAATGTACAAAAGCTTGGTCCTGGCAGGTAGAAACCACCCCGAGTCCTGAGGGTCTCTGAAAAATACTCTAAGACTGAAGAGCCCCGAATAGACTCCCACCTCCAAATCTCCCATGAGCGAGGGGGCGATTCACATAGGAAACAAAGCGCAGAGAAATATGAGGCCTTGCACACTGGGTGAGAGCTGAGAGCAACCTGCACAGCACTCTAGAGAAGGGAGAGAGGAAGCCAGGAGACACCTTCGGCCTGTTCATCTTGAATATTCTGTCCTGCACAGCACTCTAGAGAAGGGAGAGAGGAAGCCAGGAGACATCTTCGGCCTGTTCATCTTGAATATTCTGTCCTGCACAGCACTCTAGAGAAGGGAGAGAGGAAGCCAGGAGACACCTTCGGCCTGTTCATCTTGAATATTCTGTGTCCCAGGCCTTGAGTCTTCAGCACAAAAGGAGGGTGAGTTCATAACCTCAGAGCCCCAGAATCAGGCTGCAGAGGCTTGGGCCTCAAGTTACAGGTCTCTGCCCCACTTGCGTTTGCTTGTAATCCCTGAGAGTGGAAGAACAGCGTCTCACATTTCTCAAGAGCAGGGCAGCCATTTTTTCCCCACAGCACCAGGAAAGGAACTCAGGACCTTGCCCTTGCAAGGGAGAAGTGACTGAGCTAAATCCCTGGCCCTTGGGCCTCCCTTTGCAAATGAATAGCATTTGAGTAACCAGCCATTCAGTTACCTTTTGCAAAAAAAAAAAAAAAAAAAAAAAAAAGCATCAGAAACAGGTAAATAAAAGAAGTAACTAAAATCGCTGTGGAATCTTTTGTTAAATGTGGCATCTGGGATGAGGATATAGGCCCACAGCCCTCAGCTCGCACACCTTGCATCTTAATATCAAACTGGCAGGGTCACCTGTCTGTTAGAAATGACTTTCATTCTTTCTGCTAAGTGATCAAAAGAGAAAATAAGAAAAGATTGGCCATGAAAATGAACACATTGCCCTTGAGATACTCTGATTCTTGGCTAAATTATTATACTTGCCCAGGATGAACTCATGCCCAGCTGCGCCCTGAGATTAAGAAAGATCGATTGCACAGCTGCAGGTTGCTCCAGCATTATCCCGCAAAGCAGTGTGACCATGGCAGGTCACTTAACCTCTCTATTCTGCATTGTTCCCGTCGGCTACAAAGTCCTATCTATTGGGGTTAAGGTGAAGACTAAGCAAAGTACTACACTACAAATACTTAGAATAATGCCCGGCACATGTTGCTACACAAGTACACGTGCTGTTTGTAAATGGACATTGGAAGAGCATGACGGAAATAGACACATGACAATGTATATCTAAAGACATAGGGAAAATATTTCTAAGCAAAAAAATTGCTACATTCATACATAAGAATTTACTGTATAGCAAGATACTTATTTCAAAAAATGTTAAGGACATTGCTCTGTGTAAAATGGTATCACAGTTGCCCAAATCTCCTGCTTTAGGTAGTATAATTTGACTCTTCACTGAACTGGCTGGAAATTTAATCAGGAACCAACAATTCACTTCACCCAGGAAACTAAATCAAGGAAGCCACATGTTTAGCTCAAGTGACTTTTTGTTCCACCCAAGGCATCTGATGAACGCCACTGGGACTAGAGAGCTGGTTAAACAGTGTCTTCAAGGCTGCCACAGCACGCTGCCTCTCCTGGCTTTTAAGCAGATAACTAATCCTTAGTCTTCCCAGAGCTGCCCGAAGCTCAGCTCCTTCACGGCAGACTCTGAGCAGTGATTCTCTCTGGCTTACTGCTGTAAGAAATGTCTCCTGATCCTCAGTATCAGTCTTATCCAGCTAACACTGTTAGCTCAGTGCAAGAGCCTGGGAATTTACTGTTCCATGAGGTTATCTGAGCCAAACTGGTTTGCGATGGGCCCAGTGGCAAAGACACATGTGATGATGGCTGGCTCCGTGGCATGGCAGCAGCACAGCAGACTCCCGGGGTTTATTTGAAGCACTTTGCAGTGTGTGCCATCCCTGTTCTTTGGACTCCTGGCTACTGAGCTCCTAGAGGCATTATCATGGTGTCTCACCCACATATCCAGGTTGACTGTGGACTTATGTTCTGGTGGAACGGTACTGCTATCTCCAGAGGACCTGAAAAATGGCTGAAAGAAATACGTAAGAGATTAGAGACAAGTTTAAGTGGAAGGAAATGGGAGTGAGTATGTATGTTCTACTGCCAGCGAAGGGTACTGGTTTTGTTTGCTCTTAATTTTTTCTACCCGTTCCGTGCCACACATCCTAACTCAACCCCCAGTGGATCATTAGCGATGTGGTTGTGCTACTCTCCTTCAACCCTTTCCTACAACCTACAAGGTCAAGGATGAATTCCACTGGCCTAGACATCAGATTGTACCAGACGATCCAGATCCATCTCCCACTGTTACCTTCCTCTCTGACCCAACCACCCCCAGTCTCTGTGCCATATGTTCTAGCCACATTGAACCATTTCAAATTCTCTGACCATGACAGAAGGCGTCTTTTCTCCATGCCCGTCATGGTTCGAATGCCTGTTTCAGAGGAAGTCGGTTCATGTATTTCAAAGCCCAGGGCCGGTCACTCCACAAATGAACCAGCATTTCTCTCTCCCTCCCTCTTTGCATTGCTCTAAGACTTTCTAAAGCAATGCTTCCCTCATAATCGTTCTCCAGTAGGCTGTGGGCTCCTCAGTACCAAGACTGGATGCTACTCACAGTCTTTGTTCTCGATCTGTAACTCGGGGCTGCGAGTAGAAGGTGGTTCAGTGCCCAATCGAGGAATGAGCCTTCCTTTTATTTTCTGTCTCACTATCATTCCCACTGGGGAGGTATTTTGCTAATCACAAGTGCCAGTTCGCAGTGGCCTGATGTCTCATCCCTGCAAGACCTCAGATACAATGAAAGGAAGGTGCAGCTCCCTGCCTCCTTGAGGGTAAATTAAGGATGATCTACGAGAGCTCTAAGCACAAAATTATAAGCTGATAAAACAGCTGCCCTGCCTCACCTGCTGTCATCAGGGCTCTTCCAGAAGCTGCTTGCAAATTCGGCTTTCTGACAACTCAGAAGCTTTTCAACAGCCTCCCTGCTGATTTGCTTTCTGGCAGAGCTGAAAAGGTACCAGTCTGTAATCAGGAGGCCTGCATTCTGCTCTTGGCTCTGCAACTTGAAACCTGTATGACTTCATGTAGGAGTCTCTGCTCCATTGTGCGCAAAATAAGGGAAACAATCCTTCCTCCTCCTTGCTGACCTCACTGGATTCATGTGAAATTCAGAGGCTGTAAAGAATCTGAAATCACTTTACAGAGCAGAAAGTTCACCAGGGGGACGGAAGGTTGTAATACAGCTTTATTTATAGTTTAGGCCTGGCTGGCTGAGGTTTTTCACTGGCTATTTTCTTCAGGAAGATCAAATTAAATACAATGCCTGACATACAGGCATTTCTTTAAGAAATTAAGTTAAGCCCCATGTCTGAGATATATTTTATTACCCAGCTGAAAGACCTGACTCTACCAAACATTAAGAACCTGGGACTTTGTTACATAGTCCTCTTTGAAAGTACTAATTGTATCTATCCATGTGCTCAGACTTAGTTTACCCATTTAGGACTTGTTGGGCATTGATTGCAGCTCATAAAAACCATATTCTAGAAATATCAGTGTGCTACTAGAGACCCAATCAGTTGGCCGAATGGACATTCTTGGTTATGTCCTCTCAGCAGTGAGGTGTTTTTGTTACATAGGCAGTACGGTTCATAGTCTTACTCAGTTTAGAACGTGATGATGATAAGTACATTTTGGTTAAAGGCACTGAAAGACTTGTGACATAAATGACAAGGAAAACTGCAGTAGAGAATAAAAATAATAATAGCTAACTCTTGCAATGAGTCACTAGGTATGTCATACATTCTTAGAGATTCTTCTTTATTCTCTCAAGCAGCAACAATCCTTGATGTGGGTTCTCTTGAGAGCTCTCTTTTACAGCTGAGAAAAAAGTTGAAAATAGCTTGAGGGTGCAGAATGGGATTTGGACCCAGCTCTGCCTGGTGCTCAGTTGAGGTGCTTAGTCCCATGTCAAGTCTTTGCCTGTCTGACCTCTTTCGGAAGCTAACGTTTCTCTCAGGATTGTTGAGAGAATAATTCCGGTAGAGCGTCACGTACACATTGACTCTATGTTGTTTCTCTAAGTAATCAACCTCAGCAAATTGAGGTGGGAGGAGACAGGGACAGGATGATTGGATTCCAGGTTGATTTGCTACTTGGCTATCTGAAAGGCTTTGTCCTTTTCTGTCTCAGACGTGGATCCACTTTTATTCAACCTGGCAATACATATATCTAACATTCGTATTGATCTGCCTCCTCAATGTTATGTGTGGCCATATAATTTATGTTTTATTCAAAGAGAAAAAGATGGAAGCTGTACCATAGAACAACTGTGTGTTATTCCCAGAGCTGACACAGCTGGGAGGTGTAGGAATTCATACACCTTCTTTCCTCCTGCTTCTTGACTTCTGTTATGTGAGATACAGACCAAAGCCTTGATAGCTGTGTTGGACCACAAGGGTGGAAGCCATCAGTACAGAAAATCACAGCAGTACTGAGCAGGTGACTCTATATCTTTTTTGTTTTGTTTTGTTTTTTGAGACAGGGTCTTGCTTTGTAGTTCAAGCTGGCCCTGAGCTCACTATGTAGCCCAGGCAAGCTTTGAACTCAGCAATCCTCCTGTCTCTGCCTCCCGAGTGCTGGGATTACAGGCGTGAGCCACCACGCCTGGCACTGTGGTATGTGGGATTGATGGCTGGTGGGCGTGAGTCACTACACCCAGCACTGTATGTGGTTTCCAGGATCAAACTCAGGACCTTGCACTTATGAGGCAGGTGCTGTAACCACTGAGCTAGATCTCTGGCCCAGGCAACTCTATATCTTTTAATATTAAAAAATAAATTCTGAACCTTTAAGTAGTTGTTACTTTAGTTTTCCTTTTTTACGCAACCAAACTAATCCCAATTGACATGAAAATTACTTGGAAATTTTCTGCCTTTACCTTTATTTTACAGACATTTCATTGTGGATCAACACCTCACTTACAGAGAAGTCATATAATTAGTTTTTTATTCTTTGTGTTTGGTCTTAATAAAATGAAGAAAAATAAATTTAAGTTGGAAAATGCTGAGTTTATTGAGTAAGATGAAATCTGAAGGTTCAATTATTTTCTTAGCCCTAATTTAAATGACTAGTCGAGAGTTAATTGGATTTGAAGCCAACAAAGAGAAAGAAATACGGTTTCCTGTTATCTTCAAGATAGGCACAAGATGAGAGGCTTTTCCCTCCTTAGACTGTGGGTCAAATTCATTTTCTATACTATTTTGTAATAAATGACATAAACCCACCCATATTGGGTCTAGTCATGTAAATCAATTACGCCAGCCAAAATATTCAAGTGGAATTTGTATGAATCTAGGATAAGTTATGAAATGTATGAGAGCCACATACATTTCTGAAAAATCTGCAACTTTTTATGTTGCAGAAAACTGTGAAATATACTCACCAGAAAGGACTTTGAAAAGCCTGACTTCTGATATGATACTGTGAGGACATACAGAACCCTTTTTCCCCAGTGGAACTTGTAAAATTAAACACACACACAAATACTCACACATAGAGAAAACTTGAAAGCCTCTGGGAATAATCATAAGGACAGATAGCATATGAAGACACATCTTTCTAAGCAATCAATGAATACTTGATAAGAAAGGTGAGTGTTTGTGTAGTCTCCATTCTTCTCTCCTGGACAAGCCAGGTGGGGACTTCATTCTAGACAAGAATACAGGACCCCTCTTCTCTTGGCTCTCATTTAGAGGACAAGCTGGTTTTTTTAAAAAATTTTTATCTTCGTTGGTATATTGTACATACACATCATGTCATGATCACACTCAATATTGGGAATTTGTACCAGTATATGACACAATTTAATTCTCATTTTTTTCCCCGTTCCTCTACCCACCTCACAAACACCCACCCCCTAAACACACAAGTTTTGTTTCCCTTTTTTATTACCATCACATTTTTTCTTTACCCCTCATTACTCACTCCTCAGAAAGAACAGAACGTTAGAGTTTATCATCCTGCACCCAGCTGCCGTGGTAGGGTCAGCAATCTCTAGAGAGAAAAAAATAGAATGGGGGCCTCATTAGGAGTTCTAGATAATTCTGACCAAAAACCGTTAGAAACAAAGTTTACGAGAGAAATTAGTCTAAGAAATAGGTCAAAGATAAGGGTGGAGAAAGAGAAATACCAGATAAAGCGAGGCACCAAACGACCTTGAGACTTGCACCAAAAGATCATAAAAAGAGCTGACAGACAGGACAGAGCCAAATGCATGAATGATAAGCCACCCCCTACTTCCAATAAAATACAGAAGCAATAGAGTACATCACATGTCCACCCCCCCCCCCCTTATCAACTTTAAGCTAACCAAGAACAAGGAGCGCCCTTACCAACAAGGACAAGTAGACAGAAAGAAACCACACATAGACCATTTGTAGAAATGATGTTAGACAGAGGTGCCCAGAAGCTGATCCAAGTATGGCAAGTTCTGTGTTCAAGGAACAGTCTGTGACTTCTGTAAAAGCAGCTGGGGATGAAGGCCCATGGGCACTCTATTTTTCAGGAGGACCCACCCTTATTTTTTTTTTTATCAAGGAAGCTATCTACCTTCTCCTTTCTCTGACTTCCTTCTCCTTTTTACAAAGTGTCTTCCTTTTGTTAAATTTCATCCCTCTAATTTTTTACTGGGTTGAGTTTACAATCCCAGCAAGGGGGTTTAAACAGAAGAGCAGTGCTGCTCCTGCCCCAAGTGGGATATCTTTGGTTCCCTGACCAGGAGCCAGATGTGACACCACTGAATATGGTCAAGAGGGCTCTCTTCCTCCATTCACCACTTTTCATAAAACAGATTTTTACCTTGAATGTAGCAGGCTGAGCAATAAATGTAAATGAGATATCAAGCCAGTCAAAAGACAGATATTGTCAAATTGGATGGAAAAAGATAAGCCAACTACAAGTCATCTGAAGGATGATACTTTTTTTATTCAAAGACACAAAAATGTTGAATGTGAAAGGAAAGAAAAGTACATCATGTGAACAACAAATACAAGAAATTTGGAGCAAGCATTGGGTCATAGTTAAAAGAGAAATCAGAGAATACTTTGAGGTGAATGAAAATGAGTAGGTGCATCAAACCACATAGCTATATAAGTTTATCAGATGCACCGTTAGCTTAGCTAATGTAGTGCTTAATTAACTCTTAGTGCATACATTAGAAGGAAAACTATCCCAAATTATTAACATCTCAGCCTCTAAAAAGTAAAAACAAATTAAATCTTAACAAAGAAGGAAATAATAAGGACTAGAGTGGAAATCAATGATATTTCTTTGATATGATGCATTGATATTTAAATCAAAACCTTCCCCTGACATACTCCCTAAGATGGCTAGAATTCAAAAGCCAAATATGTATTGCAGGGAACACAGAACTCTCATACCCTATTGTTGGGAATCTTAAGTGGTACAGCTCCTTGGAGAACAATCCACCACTTCTTCCAATGATTATAACCCAGCAATTCTCTTCCTCGGTACAGATCCAAGAGGAATGAAAATATATGTCCACAGAACACTTGTATATGAATGTTAAGTTGAAACAAAAAAACAACCCAAGTATTCATCAGTCAAAACTGGGTAAACAAAATGGCATATTCATTAAATGGAACAATATTTAGCTATAAAGAGGAATTAACTACTGAGATTGGTTATAATGTGTATGAGCCTTGAAAATATGGTAAATGAAAGAGACCCCATATAAGAGGTCACAAATAATATAGCTCTATGCTTATGAAAGTATAGAATGAAGATATGTGTAGGCAAAGTAGATCGATGGTTGCTTAAGGTCAGAGGGAGGGGCAGAAATGAGGGCTCTGGAGAAATCTGAGAAGGCCTCTTTTTGAGAAGCCAGTATTGTAGAATGGACTGTGACATTGGTTGCACATATATCAGGAACCTCTGAATGGTAAATTTCAAATGAATGAATTGTATTGTTTAAACTATACTCCAATGATGTTTTTAAACATTTCTTTTGATTAATTTTCTATTTTCTTCATGAGAAATAATTGGATGATAGATTTTGAATAACAATAAAGTCATTTATCACTTATATGTGTGTAATACTATATTAGCACTGGGAAATGTTTGAGATCATAGTGTTAAGTGCAATGAATCAGACCACCCAAGCTTAAATATCTCAGAGTTTCTCTTATATGAGAAACCCAAAGCATAACAATTAAAGTACAGAAGAAAAGATAACATAGAACAGGCAGATACATCTTATACAAAAAAGAAGGGACCAAGAGAGAGAGAAAGGGAGAAAGAGGTAGAGGAAGAGGATAAAAACAGTATTAAGATATGTTATGTACAAGTACCAACTCTCTGAAAGGATATGGTTATGTACTGCCGTTATGTGCTAATAAAAAATAAAATAAAGATTGCTCGTACCACAATCCCAGTTCCATTGAATTACTAAATTATATTCTCATTCATTATAATTCCCCCTTTTGACCTGGATAGGAGAAGGTTGGAGTTAAACATAATGTTCAAATTATCAAGCTAGTGGCTTGCTAAGTCTCTAACATTACGACTAGTCACTGTGACCAACCAATAAATAACAGCTACCATCATCATTGGTACCAACATCATCCGCACCTCCAACATACCCCATGTTCTTGAAATCTCATCTATCTGCCTCTTCTGCTTGGTTTCTGGAACTTTAAATTTAGTTTTAATTGTCCCCTGGTGCCTGTATGTGTACCTGTATTTGTGCTTATGTGTGTGTTTTTGTGTGACTTGGAAAATTTCCAGATTCCTTAAAGAAGTCATTAAATTCTCATTAAATAATCTGCTGAAGGACTATTACTTACTCGCTAATGACATCACTAAGAAGGTCAGGTGTGCTCCTACACGTCAGAGCTATCAAGTGTAAGAGCACTGAATCTCCGACTTGGGGCTCCTCTTACTTCCCATGAACTGCCTTAGGTGTCCTGGGCAGGCTTTGCAGGGATTTGCAGCTCCTTGTGAGGGACAGGAAAGTGGAAAGTGTATGTTTCTTCTGATTAGATACATAACATAAGCAAGTTACAATTGCCTGTTTTAGAGTATGGCACCAGTGACAGTGTGTGTGTGGCCTATTTGTCAAATGATTTTTTAAAATTACTGAATTCTTTATTGGTACATTTTAAGACACATCATGACCACACTCAGTATTGACAATTAGTGCCAGTTCAAATGTTTTTTTTTTTTAAACGTAATAACAAAGGAAGGCCCAGAATTTCTCAGAGCAAGGACTAAAGGTTGAAATTGTTATGCTCTGTCTCACCAGATAATGTGCTTTCCTCACCTCTGCCTCCTTCTGACTCCGCAAAGCAAACAGGCTGAGGAAGCCACAGCTGAAAGTTTTCACTAGGTGAGTCTGATTAAGCAAGATTACACTGTACTTGACTAACACTGTACCTGAACTCCGGCACCTACATAATTACTATTCTATTTTTATAATACAATTAAGTGGTGACTATTTTCTCAAGGAATCAGTCATTAAAGCAACAATCATTAAAATGCTGATATAAAATATGTAGTGGGTTGATTGCTTTGAGTACAAAAGATTTAAATTCTCCATCTAAATATTCAAAAAAGAACAAACTATGAAAATGCATTTTAAAAAGCCAAACAATCATAATGTGCCATACTAAATGCCTTTATATTAGGACTATTCTTGTCTTCTCTAAAAAAAGTGAAGGGGAAACATTCTACTGTTAGAGCACCAAATGCCATATTTTACAAGTATAAAGAGTGAACTAAAGAGAAATAATCATTAGCTATAATTGAAGAGTAACAGCAAAGAAATACCTCACATACAAGTAGTAATCTTTGCTTTGTAAAAATTTCCCCAAATGTTAGTAGATTTTCCCTCGACTGTGCTATAAGAAGTCAATGACATGATATTATTATACGTTATTTAGATATCTTGTTTAAATATGGAACTAGGAATTATGTTCTTTTCCTTACCCCCAATAATGTGTTAAATTGCAGACCATCCAGGTACTGTTTTATTTTGACTGGACTTTGGATTTGTTACTTTTTCTTGAAAATCAATGATATGGGCCTGGGATTTAGCTCATCGATTCCGGCGTTGGCCTTGCAAGTTCAAGGTCTTGAGTTCAATCTTTGGTAACCACATACCACAATGGTAGGCATGGTGGCTCACACCTGTAATCCCAACACTCAAGAGGCAGAGGCAGGAGGATTGCTGAGTTTGAGGCTTGCCTGAGCTACATAATGAGCTCAGGGCCAGCCTGAATTACAAAGCCAGACACTATCTCAAAAAAAAAATGATATGTTCTATACTCTGCATTTATTTCTAAAAGGCTGAGAATAAAATGTTGAACAATCTCTCCAGATTGTTTTAAAAAACTGCTAACATTTCCAGGTAGTTTATTCTGGAGCTAGAAGAAAACAATGTAATTTTTTTTTTCTAAATCTGACCTCAATCACTTCTATCTTCTAGGGAAATTACAGAATTTATCTCAGGGGAAAAATTACTCTTTCATTTATGAAAAACACATTAATGGGCCTTTAGTTACAAAAAAGGAAGGCTCCAGGCTAGTCTTGGAAATTTGGCAGTAAATTACTCTACATAATAAATTAAAAGGCAGAAAAGTTTTTCTCCCAGTGGTAATAGGAGAGCCTCGGGAATAGAAGTTCCTTGTTTTTTTTAGACAAGGTCTTGCTTTGTAGCTCAGGCTGGCCCTGAGCTCACTATGTAGCCCAGGCGAGCCTCAAACTCTGTAATCCTCCTGTCTCTGCCTCCTGAGTGCTGGGATTACAGGCATGAGCCACCACGCCAGGCACTGTGGTATGTGGTACTGATTGCTGGTGGGCGTGAGTTACCACGCCCAGCACTGTATGTGGTTACCAGGATTGAACTCAGGACCTTGCACTTGCGAGGCAGGCGCCAGAACCACTGAGCTAAATCTCCGACCCAGAAGTCCCTTGTTTTAAGGGAGAGCTGAAAGACATCAGAACAATGATGAGTAGTCAAATTTTGACAGGAGTCACTTTAACCAAATGTTGCTGAGAATCACACAAGAATTTTCCATGTGTTGTTCTTTGAGGAGTGAAGGTGGAACTGTGGTTGCTGTGGGGGTGGGGGGGGATGAAGACCAAAGAGGGCTGAATTCTGAAAGAAGACACTGAGATAATGGAAAATTTAATTAGGAACAAGATCTTGGAGTAGTATGTCATAGATAAACCTTGGGAGAATCCTTTGCAAAACTTCCTGAAGTTACATGGGATTGAGCTCAAGTTTTCTTACTTTGGGGCAAGGGCTAGTATAGATACTGCTGCAGCTGTGGATAGTAAAGAGTAACAAGAACTATAATAATAGTTGTGCCAGGTCCTCAAAAAAATAACGGAATGGGCCGGAGATTTAGCTCAGTGGTTCTGCCACCTGCCTAGCAAGCATAAGGTCCTTGGTTTGATCCCTGGTGACCACATACAACAATACCGGGCATGGTGACTCACATCCACTGGCAATCATTACCTCATGCTACAAATGCTGGGCTTGGTGGCTCAAGCCTGTAATCTCAGCACTCAGGAGCCAGTGGCAGGAGAATTGCAGAATTTGAGGCTTACCTGAGCTACATAGTGAGTTCAGGGCCAGCCTGAGCTACAAAGCGAGACCCTATCTCAAAAAATTAAAAAGACAAAAAAAAAAAAAAAAAGAATTGGAACAACCATACGATCCAGCAATTCCACTTCTGGGTATGGAAAAGATTGAAAGCAGAGACCCAAGTATAATGTTGTACACACATTTTAATTTATCATAGCCAAAATGTGGGGGGAAAACCACAAACAACCATCAATATATGAAGGAATAAGCAAAACTTTATTTTTGTAAGTATAACAGAATACTTGAGAGTTGGTAATTTATGGAGAAAAGAGAATGCATTTAACGCCACTGTTATTTATCAAAATGACTAGCAGTAAAATTTTTGAGTAGTTCACCACAATTTTCAAAAAACACAAGAATATGTCACATTTATTAACTACTCAAAATGTGGCAGATAGTGTTCTAATTTCTTTCAACCCTGTGAAGAAATCACGCCATCTGCTTCATATATGAACAAACTGTGCAAAAAAGAGGCATGAGGAGACAGTATTTCACAAGTGTCTCATGGGTCTCATCTTGTCAGGAATGGTGCTGCTTCTATGACAAATAGACCTACAAAATAAAAATGGTGTTTAAGTGCAAAGCACGGATACGGTTACTGTTTAATATAACAAAGGCAGACTTACTGCCCATTTTAAAGGGTGCTGCGTCCCTAGAATCAAGGATATCCACTGGACATGTAGACATCTCCTGCCCTCTTTGCATCGCACTGTAGGAATCAGATGAGAACTGGCACAAGGGCTGGCACTTTGATGACTGCTCTTGCCAGGAGTCACAAGGTCCTCTTCCCGGGCCCAGAGACTCGTGTCCTCTGCCAGTATCTATGCTACTAAGGCCAGTAACTCAGCTTGCAAGTAAGGTAGAGTCTCAGAGTTTGGCAGTTCTGAGAAGAAGATAATCAAGTTGCCCAAGGCCGCTCAGCTAAACCATAGTAGACTCAGGATTTGGACAAGCTCAGGCAGTTACATCACACAGCTTGCTTTATTATATTAAAAGAAACTGTGGCTCCAAACAGCCGGAAGACAGAAGTAACATTCAAAGTTTTGTATCATAAAAGCTAATGAAACATATATGTACCCTTTAGCAAGTCAGTCCAGCTGCATTAGATAGGGACTGCCTCTATCGTGTTTAGGGTTAAATTTAGAGTGAATAAAAACATATCTGAAATCATCAATGTAGCTGATAAATCAGTAAGAAATACCCTCTGTCCTGTCCTAACCCTTGAAAGCCTGCAACTTTGTTCTCATGAGACTGCAAAGATACATCTTAAAATATTTCATCATGCACAAAGTCCTTCTGCTCTTACCATGAAAACCCACGTGACGTTTGTCTGAATTTGAAAATACCCTGTGTTCCTCTCTAGAACTTGTACCCAAGACAGTTAAGACCATGAGCTCTGGGGCCACAGTGCCTTGGTTCTGTCCGAGGCTCTAGCACTGCTCAACAGTATCATCTTGGGCACTATGAGCGGGCACGGTGAGCCTGTTCCTTCCCCTGAAAAGTGGAGATTACAATTTTGACAATAGGTCAGGATAGAGCTGTGATGAAGAAAACATATCTCTGTGTTGCTGTAGATCCATAGTTTAAGAAAAACACACATTTTCAATGAGCATATTAGCTTTTTCTGGCTTTGCTGCTCATGACATAAAATGCCCTGGGTTGAGCCTAAATGAATTAATCCATTTAAAGCACTTCAAATACTGTGTGTTACACTGTAAAGTTTTCAACAAACGTCTCCTATCATTATCCATCTCTTTTCGCCTTTTAGAATTATACCTGGATTCGTAGTTATGCATATCGGTACCCGAGTAACTCTGCCTTCAATAACCAGGCTGATAGACATAGTCTCATCTATTCTGTCAAAAACAGTGACTATAGGGCCGGAGGGTTAGCTCAGTGGTTCCGGCGCCTGCCTCGCAAGCGCAAGGACCTGAGTTCGATCCCC
>PVIC010042929.1:0-15620 GCA_004025085.1 Thryonomys swinderianus | reverse complement strand
AGGAAGGAAGGAAGGAAGGAAGGAAGGAAGGAAGGAAGGAAGGAAGGAAGGAAGGAAGGAAGGGGAAAGAAGAAATGAAGGAAAGAAAAAAAGATGACAGAAAAATCATGAAGCAATTATAAGGAAGACAGAAGTCCTTCTCCATTTTAAGAGCTTCTCTCCTCTCCTCTAGAAATTTCCATCTAGTGCAAGGCTCTAAGATCATGTGTCTTTGGGAAATGTTTTGTGCTTAACACACATAAGATAGGATAAGGAAAGGGAAGGAAAAAAGACTCAACTTTCTCTTATGTGTGCATTTAATTCATTGTTAAGCAAATTTAGATAGCATGGAGCTCTCTCTCATTTATCACGCTGAGATTAGCTTTTACTTCTATGGCCTACATTAGATTGGCTCTATTTTGGGAGGCCAAACCACTTATTGATAATTACTCTTTTTGTATAAGACAAAAGGATAAATGGCACAAGGCCACTTAGCCGAGTGTCTGAAAACACATAATTTGGTGTCAGATAAAACTGCACTTGAGTTCTCATGCTGTGGTGTATACCTTAGTTTTCATATATGCTTCTGCTGCTGATTGCATGTGAAATGGATGGAAGTGCTCCCAATTCTGTACGTTTGCTATGCTAATGATTACTGTCAACATCGAGATAGTCGTAGCTCCAGTAGTTTAATTCTAGAGGACTTTATTGCTTGAGTTTGGTCTTTCTCAGTTATACAACTTAGCCAGAATATTTTGATGTTCTTAACATGTCTTGATTTTGCTCTGACAATTGATTTGGACTTTGAATCTATAACCCTATTTCACATAATGTATGTCTCTCTTTGCTGACCCTGTTCCTTCTGAAACACATGGATTAATTCAGAAGTACCTGGCGCTGACCCAGGTAATAGCTCTGGAGTGTATGTTGGCTCTATGATTTCTTTTGACTCTTCTCTGCCTCTGGTTCTGGTTTGTTGAGATGCTTCGAATAGAATTTCCTTTTGGTTTGTTTTCCTTTGTCCATATGGCTCAGAAATCTTTCAGTACCTCAGTCTTGTAAAGGAAAAGAAAGAAATGGCTATTATACATCAATGAGTGTAATATTTGATGCGTTTTAGACATATCTCTTTCAATTTTTCAGACATGCCCCAAATCCATTGTATTTGAATTTATGGTCAAACTTCAAAGTTCCAGTGATGATTTCTGTAATGTAGTCTTCAGATTGAGCCGCATTATTACTGTGAGTAAAAAACTTACAAAATCTCAGTGACTTAAGCAGTCACAAGTTTGTTTTTTGCTCATAGTACATTTTTGATCAGAGTCAGCAAGTGCTTTCATCTGGCTCTGTGCTGAAGATGTAGATGGAGGAATATCAGCTCTGAAAATTGGCGGTGGTTCTGCAGAAAGAGAGCGAGAGAAGGAAGTGGTTGCTGGCCTCTCAGAGAGACAGCCTTACTTTCCTTTCCTCAGGGAATTCATGCAACCATATATTACTTCCAGGTCAATGTAGAATAGTACATGCCTCCCCCATTCCTGTGTCAGAAGAAGGAATAGTTTGTCCTGTAATCAATAGCAGAGGAATAAATCACATCCTTCAGAACATTAGGCAAATTATTAAAATGTCTCTAAGTTTCTATTTCTTCATGTATAAAGAGGATAATAACTCCTAAGTATAAATAATAAATCCTGGTCTTATTAAGAATATTGCAGCAAACTGTAAAAAGAATTAGTCTAATGTATTTCTTTTAAATGCTTTAGTTTAACTCAATTATAGTGTAAAAGTTGCTAATAAGTGTATTACAAGTGTAATGCTTGTAGATATTTCCTTAGTTGTTATCATCTACATTATTGTAAGTGACACCACAAGGAAAAACAACAATAACTAGCACTAAACTAGAAAACTTAGAAAACAACTCACTATCCAGGCAAAGAACTTAATTTTCTTCCTTCATCATTTACTTAACAAACGACATTAAGTACTTCTTATACTCAGCGATTATGATTAGCCCTGGTAATATAATATGAATAGTGTGATAATTTAAAGTGCTTACAGTCTGGGCAGGAAGATACTTATACTGGCAAATGAAAGTAAAGCCATGGAATGGATTCTCTGGTTCTTCTATCTGCAAGACTCTCAGAAAACTTTGAACTGTGGAGAGAAGCTGCCAGAGAAATCAGATTTTAATTTTCTTTGAAAGCATTGCATAGAGGTAAGAGATGCAAGAAAAGTCCAAGCGGTTATTAGAACATGTGCAGTGACATGAAATAATTTGGCCATTAAGGAAGAATTTGTGGTGCCTGTTGGTGTAGGTACATATTTGAGTGTGAGCCTGGATGTGTGTATGGACATGTGCATTAGTACTGGAGGGAAGGCAGAGGAATTCAGCACCTGTCACAAAGATTAGTCCGTAAATCCTGCTGGTAAGAAATTGTCTATCAACATGGGAAGACAAGGTGGATATTGAATCTAGGGATGATGAGATGATAAGACCTGAATTTTGGAAGGAATTGCATGCATGTTCAATGAAAGGGAAGTAAAAATCACTAAGGAAGAAGGTTTACTAGTAAAGCTTGTTGAATAGGCAAGGTCACCCAAAGGTGAAGGCATTGGTATGAGTGAGGTAAGCATATATTAGAGAGAATACAGTATCTGGAAGGAAATGAACCACATGCAACCACCAATTAGACTTGGGACTAATGAAGAAGGATAAGGTCTTTCAGTGAAGAGCTAAGTCAGAGTGGTTCACTGAATCCAGGAAAGGAACAAGAGAGAGAAAGACAGGTGAAGGAAAAGGAGAATTGGAGGGAGAGGGAGGGGAAAGGAAGGGGGGTATGAGAGGGAGAGAGATATTAAAGAAAAAAATGTTTTATTCTGGACAGTTGAACCATAGGTTCCCATACATATCAGACTGAGGTATAAATTAGGTACTTTTGCACACAAGTCATAAAAACTACTGAAGCCAGAAGTGCAGAATGGAGATGCCTTTGCACTGTGAGTGCTAGGGAAGCCATGGCCATCACTGAGATGGTTCAATGGAGGCTGATGGAAGAGAGGAGGACGTGGTGGGGGCACTCTAGGGAACATCGTATCTATCACAGTGGAAGATGAGATCCATGAAGCCACTGGAAAACGGTCGCCAGGAAAGAAGGAAGAAATAATGTGAAGAACAGTATTTTCAAAAGCTGAGGCTTAATTTAGCAAAATAACCAAGATTCATGCAGAGTCATCAGAATTTGGTCATGGATTTTAACCTGTATTTTTAAATGAATTGTGTACAAAGTGAATGGAAGAGAGGAAGATGAGAAACTCTTATGGAGTCTAAAGATGAAAAGAAGATTGTAGCCAAAGTGAGGGATTTTACTCTCACAAAGGAAAGCATGAAAGTTCATTTGGCAAATGGATCAAAGCAGAAGTGGAAAATTCATAATATAAAAGGAACAACTTGTGATAGACAGTGATCTTATGACCAAATATTGATTTTGTTGTGAGCTTATTTAATTTGCTTAGGTCTATCTGTATGAGTATTCTCTTAATACGTTAGTTTGGGACTTTAGCAAGTTACATAACCTTTCTAAATTTTAATTTTCCCAGCTGCATAATTAAGGAAATAATTACTTTCTCAAAGATTGCTTTAACTTGCACAACTATTTTATGTGAAAAAAAATGCTTCGTAAACAGCAAAGTACTGTATGTAAGTTAATTATTGCTTTCATTGTTACTGTTAGAATGTTCTGAGTTTTCTTTCCACTAGCTCTACTTTTGCTGGGGTTCAATATTTCTGCTACTCCCCCAAATATTTCTATTTTTACTCTTCATTGAATTGTGTAGTTTGCATCTGTGAAACACTGTGAAAAATGAACACCCGCTCAAAGCAGCCCTGTCTTCCTCTGTCAATACAGTTTATCTTCCAGTGTCGCAGCCTCTTCGAAAGCCTTCCCTCCGCATCTTAAGAAGCAAGGTGGTCCAGGCTGTACCTTGCAAGCAGAGCATCATGGAGACTGTGGAGGTTCCGAGGCAGCGCCGTTCTAGTGCTGGGCTCTTTGGCTGCGGATCCGTGGTTGCTAGAGGGAGCCACGAAGCTCTCGGTCACTGGCAGAGACCTGCAGGAGTCATGACCCAGTAGTCAGCACGTGCATCGCGTGAGCTGGGCTCCTGGTACTCCCCGGCTCACAGGGAAACCTGAAAGGAGCTGAACGATACTGGGTCAGACAGCGAGGCGCGTCACTGGAAGAGAACTCACGTTTAGAAAACACGCTGGGACCGGAAACACATCTGCTCTGTGTTGGAGTCTCCGTCTCCCAAGATTATTTACTCCAAAAACATCTTTGAAATGATATAGTGGAACAAAAGCACTTAGTATCTCTGCTTCCAAGATCAACAGAAAAATGAAAGCCTAAAAATTATCTTCCTGTCAAAGTAAACTTGCGGTAGCCATGCAGAGCATGGTGCCTGGATTGTGACAAAAATAGAGACTTTCCCGTCAGGCTGCCTCCTCGTGCTCAAAGCTGTGCCTCGGTTGTTGACCAGAATTTCTTCCTCTGCTTCTCTGATCTCTTTCTTTTCTTTTCCTTTTGCTGTATTCTTAACATTTTCAAATTCATCCCGTTCGTGCTCTGCACTTTGAAAGTGCAAGACTCACTATTCCCTTTTCTGTATGTGCCCTGGGAATATAAATCTAACATTCCAGAGTTTGCTCATGAAAAAATGGGCTTAATTCTTCCATTTTTATAAAAGAAGTCTTTGAAATCGCATTCACACATACAGCATACACACCACTTTTCTGTGAGCATCAGTCACCATGAACTTATATTAGGTGGTTTAATACTGAACGCAGAAAGGAAAGATTTGTGAGAAGGTGACTTTTGCCTCCAATCTTGCCCATCTCCAGCTTTTTAAAATGCTTTGAGAACTTCTGGAAGTGAGTGAATGTCCAGGAAGCTGTTGACCTTCCGACCTTTGGAGCGCTGTGCTGTTTGAGTTGCGGTGGCTGCCAGTGGTGGGTGGCTTCTGGAAAAATCTCAGTTGAATTTCTTACCAACTTAAGATAATGCACTGTCCCTGGAAACTGACCTCAGAACTAAGGTCAGTGAGAAGTCTAACTCTCACGGTGAAGTTTTCTAAGAGGAGAGAGATGCTGGTGGCAGTCCTAGCTTTGAAATGGACAAGATAGTCCTGAAGGTGCTTGTGATTTTCTGTAAATATTGACAGGCTTATAGTTTCCCTAAGGATATTTGAGGTTTGACATCATATTTTTAAAATTCTGCCTATCTAAGTCTCTCTTTAGAAATGGAATCAAAAGCACTTCCTGAAATTAGCAGGGCTGCATGGAGGAAGTCTATAATGAAAAGATTCCAATAACATTCACAGAAGAGAACACACTTCACCTATTAGAGAGATATCCCTTAGTGTAACTATTGAAATAATATATCACCAGGTTCATAGTACCTGATTCTGGTTGAAATATATGTTTCTGTCCAAAATCATTCTACATATACTTTCCTGAAAGGGCACAATATTCTTCCTATTCTTCTTGCTGAACTTTCCTCACCAGTGCCAGAACTTTAGAACAAGAGCAAACAGATATTTTGGATTCTTGAGCTAAAACTGATACATAGTACTTTCTCTTTTCCTAGATGTCGAATTATCTCCAGTGCTTTCTGTCTTGTAGAGTTTCTTAGCATCTCTGGCAAGTGTTTGTGAAGCTGCTGTAACTGTGGTGTCACACAGTTCACGGGGCCCTGCTCTTTGGTTGCTCTCAGTTAGTGATAATGTCTACCATTTGGAAAGATGCTTCCTGACAGTAGCACTTTGCACGACAACTTTTCCTCCTTCCATTCTTTCTTGTTTTTGCTGAGGTCTGTACTAATTTTCTTTGTCCTTACTGACCAGTATGTTAAAAAAGGTCATAGTTGGGGCTGGAGATTTAGCTCAAGTGGTACTGCACCAACCTTGTATGCACAAGGGCCCGAGTTCGATCCCTGATACTGAAAAAAAAAAAAGGTCTTAGTGTTTAGAACTGCAAGATACACCTTTAGCTTACCAATCACTCAAAGAATCCATCTTGGAAAAAAAATCCTAAAATGCTTACTGATAAAATGCCAGGTGTTCTGTAGTTGATTTTTCTCAACTATTACTGAGCCTATACTCCACATAAAATGAGAAAGCTCTTACTCTGGAATGCCTGGTTTTGTTGTGTCTTCATTTGCCTTCTATCTACCTTTCATATGCTTGAATATCTGACAACTTCTAGTGTCCAAAAATTTTACTGTATTCAAGTCCTTTTCACTCCTGCATATAGGCCAAGGTCTTTGGTATTTTCTGGACTCAGTCTGATCATATAATGTGGCACAAGACCGTGTAATGGCAACATGCTAAGATGCCAGCCTGTCCATGTTCTAAGTGAAGGAAAATGTTCAAAGTGACTCCAGTTAATAACATTAGTGTGGCTGTGAACCCTGGGTCCACCTGTACTGCTTCTCAGATATGGGGGTCTCTTCTGGCAGCTCTAGGGCCTCCTGCCATGTGCAGACAACTTGGTACACTCAGAATGAGTCACACCGACATCACTATAGGGAAATGAGAATAGCAGTGCACAGAGAGAGACTAAGTAATTATAGTCCCTTGAGAGTTTTTGTTCAGGCTTCTTCTTCATGTTAGCATAGCCAAGATTCACCAAGATGAGAGTTGGAAATGCTCATTGCAACACTCTACTGTATCCACCAAGACCCGCTTTCAAGAAGACATGTTCTTTGAGTTCATATACAGTCATGCCTCTTGAACTATTTCCATTTTATCCTGACTGTCCAGAGCCAATATCTTGTATTTTGTTTTTGCTTGAAACAACCAGAATCATAATGACATGCTAACATCTTAGGGAGATTGATGGCGGTGACAGAATATCGCTCCTACCAGCTCTTGATTGAGTCTTAGCTTGTTGCTTCCTCTCAACTTCCTTTGAAAAACTAGTGTATCACACAACTGCAGATTCTTTATTTTTTTTAAATTGCATTCTTTATTGGTACAATTTGCATACATCTCACACTCACACATAACATTGGGGAATTTGTACCAATATATGTAATAAAAAACCTACCGACAAAGAAAAGCCCTGGTCCTGGTCGCTTCACTGCTGAATTCTTTATTTTTCTTGCCACGGTGGTCAATAGCTCACGTGTAGCCTAGCATTTTAGGACCTCATCGATCTATTGGTAACACAATGCCAGTGAAACAAAAATGTTGCCCTTTTCTCAACACACCTCCAGATTTGCCATATCAAAGCTTGCATTTGAATCCTCTTCATTTCACTTTTTTTTTTTTTATGGTCAGTACTTCGGATGCATAAGTGTGGTTTATTCAAATATTCTTCCCTGGAGGTTTCTTAGTAGTCTCAAAAATATTTTGAAATTTCAGTACCTAGTAACATATGATAGAATCCGGATTCCTTGACCATTACTGCCATATAAGGCCTCTGTGTCATGCAAGGCCTCTGTGTTCAGGTTGTGTATGCTGCAGTGCGTCCCACCGGGACCTAACTTCTCCATAATATGTCCCCAAATTTAGTTATAAACATTGCATAATAAGTGTGAATAGATTATTCTATAACCCAGTCCTTTAGCCAATATTTCTTGCAGGAAATTCTGATAAACTCACATAAT
This sequence comes from Thryonomys swinderianus, assembly GCA_004025085.1. Lineage (NCBI taxonomy): Eukaryota > Metazoa > Chordata > Mammalia > Rodentia > Thryonomyidae > Thryonomys > Thryonomys swinderianus. The sequence goes on along the minus strand of PVIC010042929.1, from coordinate 7,983 downwards.
ATATCTTGATCCTGACTTTGGAGTAGAAAGAGCCTTTTCAAGGTTTGCGTTCCCTTAGCAAGTCCTCTGCTGGGGCCTAACTTGTCCCTCCATTTTTATTTCCCTCTCAGCGTGCTCTGTACATCTCTGTTATCAGGGTTCACACATGATGTGCTAAGCCAGAGCCTTCAGGAGAGACCAATGTGCAGGTTACATTCTGAGTGAGGCTCCCTCCAGTTTTTTCCATGCTGTCTGCTGCTGCTCGCCATGCCTGAAAGGGAGGCCAGGTACAGCTTGTCAGCCACACTGAACATGAGTAGTTCATGAAATGCACATCTAGAATATGAAGAATGGGGAAGAACATTTGCTCACTTGTTCCATGACCTTTCATCTCTTTTCCCTTCTTCTTTCATTTTGTCATCATTTGCAGCAATTTGACCACATCCTGCCTGAGTACTGCAAACTCCAAGCTAGTGAGACAACTGTTTTGATGTCCTGTGAAGAATGTGGCAGCTATTTATTTGTCATGAGATTACCTCAGGGAGAAAAGATGATCTTGGTTCTTTATTAGAATGTTCAGAGGAGTGCATTGGTAAGGCAAGCCAAACGTTTAGTCAGAGCATAGCTTTGATGGCAAATAAAACATAATATCTAATATTTAAAAATCTTATTATTAATGCATGACTGGTCACATCATTCTATATGCCTACATTTTAACTATATTACTATCTTAATAGCCACAGGAAGTCTACAAGGCCATTAATTATTACTGTTGCCATTTCCAGATGAGGAACTGAAACTCAAATAAGTTCCATAATTTGCCTAAAGTCACAAAAATCTTAAATTATAGAAATAGCACTCAAAATCAGTAGATTATTTCCAGAAGCCACACAGTTAATCACCCCGCTGTACTTGGCCTTGCTGTGGTATCTTTGAGGTGATCATTCACTGACAACCAAAGCACAAACCAGCCTAAGTGCTCCCCAATGGGAATGAAAATAGAAAGGAAGACAATTAATAAAGGAATCAGGAAACTAAATTCTGCCCAAAATTTAATTCTTTTTAAAGTGCAAATATTTGCTGTGCCTAAGAAGATGAAATATAAAATATTGTATTTCCTGGATGGGAAGTGGGTAATTTTAAGGGAAGTTGGAGATGGTTCTGAGAGACAGGGCATTTACAGTCACCTTGGAAGCAGCGAGGAACTCATGAAATAATCAGAGGTTACGGGCAGAGGCTTCCGTGAGACAGTGTATTTCTTCTGGGCAGAATTCATTTGCAGGCTTCAGTGAGAGCCAGGATGATGAGGTCAGCCAACTATTTGAGCGAGTGCTTCAAGGCTGGGCTCGTTTTCATCGCAAGTTTAACTCTGCGTCTGTGTGCACGGCCCTGAGCGGAACAGGCAAAATCAAACAGGCTGCCTCAGGCAGCAGCTGAAACAGAAAAGCCCAAGGGATGATCCAGTCAGCATGGGAAGGGAACGCAGAGAATTCGTCCAGCTGACAAAAAATGGCACGAATTAGACGATAGTCCCTCCACATTCGTGCTCCTTTGCCCCTCCCCCATCTAGCAGTATACCTTTACTAGCATATTGCTGAGGTTAAAGTTTGATGATGTGTTTTTTTATTACATAGTTAACTTTCAGGAAAAGAGAAGTTGCCTGAATGTTTTAAAATATGTTTCTGGCTACTGACAGGATCACCCTGTCAGCCAGGAGCCCCCGCACAGCACGATTCAAGTGAGACCCTCCCCGATCTGAAGAGTAGCACATGTGCTTACATCAAATGTCTGGAGGGGTCTTTTTTCATTGGTTGTAGAGTTATACAATTTGCAACATTTTTTTTTTTTTTGAGACAGGGTCTCGCTTTGCAGTTCAGGCTGGCCCTCAGCTCACTATGTAGCCCAAGCAAGCCACCATGAACTCAGCAATCCTCCTGTCTCTGCCTCCCGAGTGCTGGGATGACAGGCGTGAGCCACCACGCCCGGCACTGTGGTATGTGCCATTGATTGCTGGTGGGCGTGAGTCACCAAGCCCAGCATTCTATGTGGTTACCGGGATCGAACCCAGGACCTTGCGCTTGCGAGGCAGGCACTGGAACCACTGAGCTAAATCTCCGGCCCAATTTGCAACATTTTTATCGTTGTGCAGTGTAATCTGCTCCAGATTTAGTCATCTCAACAGCAGTAGTGTTTTCGTGAACATACAAATAAATGGAAGCAAGAATAACAATGTTATATATGTGCATCCAGATATGAATTTGTATGTATTGTGTATAAAATTAGGTCAAATGCATGTGACTATAAGAGTACGTTTGTACAGAACCTGTGTGTACACAGAGTGCATACACCATACCGTATGCTGTATACGCATGTGCTCACAGTGCTCCACGTGCGAGGAAAGCAGAGATTCTCTGGCATCCGGATCACACTTCCCTGCCTGTGGCCTGAGCAGGCGTGGGGGGGGGGGGGGCTACCCCGGCCTCGCCTGCCGGGTGAGCCGTCAGGTCTCAGAGTCAGATACCAGGTCAGCACAGCGATTTTCCAAGGATGGCTATAAATAAATGGCATTTATTTTGTTTTCTCCGAGGCAGTGTGCCTTAGTTCTTTCGAAACAAATAGTATACAAAAATGTTTCCAAACTGAGAATAAAGAAAATTGTGAGGACCTTAATGCTTTATAATGTATATGAAATAAGCTTCTGAATTCCAATGAGGAATATATTATTCACTTTATTCCACAAAATAGTGTCTTTCGTTTTTCCTTTGTCCTTTCTTCCCTCCTTTTTGGTGTCCCTCCTGATCCCTCCCCCATCATTCCCTATGATGTTTCTGTATCATAAAATGAAAAAGGGAAAACACATATCCTACCTGGAAAATATTATTATATTCTTTAATAAGAAACGTTACTGAATTTATCAATTAGGAAAAATGATAGAAATGTAAAGGAAAATTCCATGTGTTTGTAGGTTATATTAATATAGTTTGTTGACCAAGGATGATTAAAGAAACTAAATTTAATTCTGAAAATATGTACTGAAGTGAATATACTTTTCAGGTTATCTGAAATTCCTTATAGATTTTAGTAACCTGAATTTTATTGGTTTTGCTGTTGCTTTTAATTTAGTGACAAGTTATTTGTATAGGGATATCAAATATTAAATATTTCCTTTTTCTTATTAGACAGTAACTGTACTTTAGGGCAGTTAACAGTTTTAAATCTAACTTTATCAAGTATGGAAAGCCAACTATATTAGTCAGTTCCTTAAAACCTGATAAAAATAAAATATCCTTTATGTCTTTGTGGCCTTTGCTTTAATAAGATGTCATAACTATGTTTTTCCTCTGAAAACTAATCTCAGATGTATAAAAATAGCATGTATTTAATCTACCACAAGATCAATAAATTCCCAACTATAAGAATAAAAAAGTACTAGTTGAGGATACAAAAATAGTTTTGAGAAGATTCAATTCAAATTATGTGCTATATATTACTACATACTGCACTACTGTCTTCATTAATTTAGCCCCCACCCCATTGAACTCAGGACCTTGTGATTGCAAGGCAAGTGAGGCACACTGAGCTACATCCCTGGCCCCGTTAATTTAGTAATTTTTTCTCCTGCTGAATTTAATGTAGTTTGTACCAAAATCTCACTGCTACCGTAATTGCAATTTTGCACAGCTGTTTCACTTAATCTCCTTTTAGTGTGAAAAGATGTTTGATACTTATAATTGCATGAAATTAGAAAATTAGTTATATGTTTAATTCTTAAGTTTTACATTTTAATTTGCAATAAGAGTACATGAATTGTTTCAGTCCATGATGAGTTCAACTGAAAATGGATGGTATCATCCCACTCTCCTTAAAATGTGGAGTAGAAAAATATTCAAATATTGAGTAGAAAATATTATATACAAACACATCTCTGATTTCTAAGATGAAAGAACAATGTTTGTGGAAATAGAACTTCACTATCTGAATTTCTGTGTTTAATTTGTGCTTGTTAGAACCGTAATGGAAGAAACTAAAACTCTTACCTCTCATTTCATTGGTTACACTCATTCTTCCCATAAACTCACTAACTCCCATGTCCATCGATACAAGGATTTTCCCCAATCTGTGGCCCTTCACCTATTTAATCCTTCTTTTTACTCTCATTTTTTCAACTTACAAAAAAGCTGTAGAATTGCTGGCTCTCCAAGAGCTTGTTTAGACTTCTCCATATACTATTTTATTTATTTGCCTAATGTCTGCTGTCAATAATCTCTGGAACTATCAAGCCTATAGTTATAACACTCCATTTTTTTTTTTTTTTACTTATTTCACCTGAGCTCTTCAAATTATATAACTTAAATAATCAATCATTCCTTTAATTTTTTCTTGATTCCAGATCCATGATTTTCTCTTTCTTAGCTAAGTTCTGGCCTAAAATTTCCAACCTCTTTTATACGATTTTCCTAATATTCCTGAGTTCTAACTATTGTGTTGTTTCTGGATTATTCTCCCTTTTAAAATTTAACTTTAATTTCCTATATGATCATCTGTTCCAGTGCCTTAAATATCACATATGTGACAGTGACTACCAAATGTATATTTCTGAGTCAATCTCAAGTTCATTTCTAAACATGCTGCTGTCTGGTTTACATCTTTGGTTAAGACGGCTCCCTGGATTTTCACCTTTAACAATTCAAAAATGAAATTCATGATTTTCTTTATGCTTCACTAGAAAAATGTAAAAATAATGCACAACTCTGTTCATCCTGTTACCTGTTGCATTTTGAGTTTATACTATCATGTCTATTGTATAAATATGACAGTTATTACTTATGCTTGATATCTGTCTTTGTTAAGCCACAACATATAAACCATTACAAACCAGTTTATTAAAAACAGTCTTCTCATTTCTACTTTAAGCTGCACACCTGGGTACCTGTGTTTCTTTTCCGAACTTCTATAGCAGCCTCCTCTTGTTTGTGCTGTTTCCTACTCCTGCCACTTCTCTCTACAACATACTCTTTTCAGTCAGGTTGGAAGACATAAATCCGACTGTGTCATTGCCCTGATCACAACCTCGAAGTTCCAGCTTTGAAAAGATAAAGTGGAGCTTCCTTTCCATTCACTGTACGATTTACATGAGCAGTCTCTGGCCCGCCTTTCCAAGCCACCTGCTATCACACCCTCTTGCTTAATGTGATCAGCCGCATTAATTTCCTCATCCTCTGTTCCTTTCTATAAACATTTTCCTGTTGATTTTTCCCCCAGCATACATATAGTTCATTTTTCAATGTTGAGTTAAAATGCAGATTCCTCTCCTGGCTAGCTGAATTTTTCCTCCTAGATATTATCTATCTCTCTGTTGTCCTCCTTTCCTTCGTCTCAGTGCATGGCATTTGGATTTATGCAGTTATTGTAGTTATCTTCATACCTCTAGTTTTTGAAGCTACTCTGATTATTCCCAAATATCTACCCAGCTACAGGTCATACTTAACATGAGATGAGCACTTAGCATGGAGCGGTAATCAATTAACTCAAAGTAAGTAGAGAATCCCTTATATATAGAAAGGATGTTGAGAAAAGGAAACAGAATGGGGGAAAGAGGATGAACTGTTGGCAGTGGGAAGTGACAAGGTTTAGAGTGAAAGAAACCAGGATGAAGAGAAATACGAAGAGGACAGTAGCATACAGAACGCAAAGAGCCTAAAGATTAGATACGCTCAGGCATTTCAACAAGTCACTAAATATTTGTTACCTTATATTCATCTTTAGGTCCTGCAGCTTAAAAAGAACAGTGAGGTGCATGTGTGTTCAAGTCTCTGTGCTTCCTTATAGCGCCACCCTCTTCAGCTGTTCACTTCTTGAAATCTTGATATTGTTTTAACCATACAGTCACCCAGATCCAAAACAATCTGTTTTCTGTTGCCACCAGATAGGAGACGCTTTAACAAAAAGATTTGGCATACAGTTCCGGAAGTCCAAGCTTGGGGGCTGCGTCTGGTGATGACCTGTGAGCAGCGGAGGTGACCAGAGACATAGAGCATGAATGTGTGTCCACCCTCCCCCCTTCTTATAAATCCACCGGATCATCGGGAGGGCCCCTCGCGGCCACCGTGTCTCATCCTACTCACCCAGGGCCCCCCCACATCAAACCATCACAGTCAGACTAAAATGCCCTCCTTTTCATGCCTTTCTAAAAGGGTTTAAATTTCAGTCCTTGAATCTTTAATGGACACAGTCAAAGTATAATCAAACCGTCGTCATTTTCAACAGTACTCATCACGCCATTGTCTCTAAAAGTATTACCTGCTCTGGCAAAGTAGACTCTGCCATTTCACAGTTACAAGTTGAATTGAAAATTGTGACCAATAAAATGATTTATCCGGGAAGGATTGTATTCTGGGTTCTTCACAGTGTTTTCTAAACAGCTATTACCTCTGTTTCTGTTTCCCTGTATTATAGCTGTTTTCTAGTTTCTCCTCTGCTCCCCTTTTCCTCTGCTCCAAGCTTTACCCACAGGTTTAGAGAGGCTACTCAAGATGGCGGGAGGCAGAAGAGAAAGGGCTGCCCACAGGGATCTAATGAGCTGTTTGTCCTTGCTGCTGGGAAACATGGCAAGTCCGCCTGGCTATTTGCTGTTCTCTTTTCCTGGATGCACATTGGCATTCTCATCAGAACCTGCTGGGCAAAATCACAGAACCTTATGCGTTGGAGGGGGCCAAGTTGGGTATTTGAATTAGTAGTGAATAGAAATTGGACTTTCCCTGATTCATCCATTTCCTTTATAGTTCTGGAAAATACCTCTGAATTATTCTCAATAGTCACTTGGAGGAGGATTATACAATGGACAAATTTCCCCTGTTATTTTTGAAACAAATGTGTTTAGCTGTGAAGGGCTCCCTTCGGTGAGTGCATAGAGGTTTAAAGCTCTTAAGAATTCATGTTCTAATCTTAGGGAACATTGGTATTATCACAGTTTCTTCACAGAAGTCACGATTTGTATGCCCAGGGGAAAATCTGGAGATTTTCCCAGTTGGTATCTGGGTTGCTCTCTCTTATATTAGCACATAGTAGAGAAATTTAGAATCAAGCTTGGCAAATATATATAAGACACCTACTGAATTTTTTGTTACCAGAACTCACCCTTGCAATCAGCATCGTGCCATAGTTTGTGGACTTCTACATACATATGTACAATTGTATTATTATGCATTGATAGCAAGAGATTAAAAATAGACTTCACTGTGTACCATATCATTATTGTCAATATCCATGGCAGTAATGTGTGGATAGACACTAAATAGACAATTGGTTTTGACAATATAATCTAAACATTGTGTCTTGTGTGCTTATTTTAGATGAAAACATGCATTTGCCTGATAAGAGGAAAAATGTTAATTAAAGCACCTAACTCATTTAAATTCTAAAAATGAATGTATTTCTGCAGAAGCACAGATATTAAGCTCTTCAAAAAAAGAAAAAATAGGGCTGGTGATTTAGCTCAAGTGTTACCGCGCCAGCCCTGGATGCACAAGGCCTTGAGTTTGATCCCCAGTATGGCAAAATAAATAAATAAATACATAAATAGGTAGATAAATAAATAAATAATACATTTTTTAAAAGAATTAAAAATAAAAAATACATACATTACAAATCAAAACTTAATGTCTACTCAGGTTTTAAAAGTTATTTTCTAAGTTCACTTTGGTTATTTTTATATGGAATGTATATTTTTATTTCTATGTGATCGGCTTGTGTTTTTTAAAATCTCTTCAGATTTCATATTTTTCAGCTAAAATCAAATTATGAGCTTGGACCTTTTGGTAAATTAATTCATAGCTTTAGAATAAATAGATTAATATTATGATTAACAAAATAGAACTTGAAACAGTTGTCTAAGATAGGCTGGTAACTGTATGTTGAGAGCAGTCCTATTTGGGAAAATTAATTGGACAGCTGGAAGTTGGACTGGGCCGAGCTCTCCTGCCTTCAGATGGGCTCTGACCTACA
>PVIC010042928.1:0-15520 GCA_004025085.1 Thryonomys swinderianus | reverse complement strand
AGGGCATGGTGGGCATCTACCTGGCTCCTTATCCTGGGTTTCCTTGAGCCCTGCACCCACCTTGGGTTTCTCTTCTTCAGCAGGCTCCTGCAGCAGAGTGAAGCAAAACTATCTCCCACCCCCAGCTTGTTTGCCAGTTTATTATCTTGCGAACAAATCCTGCCTTGTGGTATTGTGGCCTTAATAAGAAAGAAGTTCATCTGTTTTCAATTCTGCAATGTGGGCAGACTTTTAAAGGGCCTGTCTGTTTTCAGTTCACCTATTAATTTGCCTCTTGCCACATCTCCAAATAGCTCCTGCTCCTAAATGAGGGGATTTTACTCAGGTAGGGGGAGTGGAGTAATATTATGTTTGCATGTATTTCCCAAATGAGACAAGGTTAAAGAAACAAAGTCCTATCCTATCTCCAGACAACAAAACTGAAGGAATGCAGAAAAATAAAAATCCAAATCCTTTACCTGTGAAAGCGTTATGCTCAATGGAACTGATAAGGAACACTCTGTGTATGTGTATACATGTGTACGTGTGTGTGTGTGTGTGTGTGTGCGTGTGTGTGTGTATAGGGTGAAGCTGTTGAGATCTCAAGGTCTTCTTGGGCAGCAGAGCCCCTTGCTGGAGGGATGTTTCATCTCAATAAGCCCTGGGCCTTCCTGATTATCTGGGGACACCACAGGTCTTGCAAGGACCTAAGCCGAGTACAAAGTCACTCCCTCTTCTCCTGAGGCTGAACAAGGCCATGTGTTTCAATATCTCCTCTGTCCCCCTTCAGAAGCTCTGAACCGAGATCCTAAAAAGGGCATCATCTTGGCTTCCATGGACAAGAAGGTGCATGAGCCAGGAGTCCCACAGCCACCACTCCACACCTTGTTTGCGGCTCTGACCATGGCTCCAGCTGGGCCTAAGGATGTGGAGCTCCAGCACAGAAAGGAAGGTTTAAATGTCCTCATTCTGTGCCCTGAAACACTGTTCATTAAAACCCCAATGTTTTAATCTCTTTTCTAGATTGCATTTCTTGATTTATCTTCCCCCTTCCCGTATGGGAACCTAGTGACTTTCAATTACCATTATCTGCAAGAAGATGTGTTTGTGTACATAGCCAGAGGCTTTGATGTGCTCATTATTTGCAGAGCAGTTTTTGAGCCCTCCCAGGTTTTTCCTTGCTTACTTGATGCTGCTTAAAATCTACTGTGTCTTCACACTCTGTCCCATTTGCTTTCAGACTGCTGGGCCTTTGGACTCGGGTGTCACCTGCTGAGATATGTATTATTCATAGATGCACCTGTTCTTAAGTAAAAAGACAAATAGAGACTAATTCTTTTTTTCAGATTGGGATGTGGAGGATAGGTGTGAGATCACAACTCTAATTTGTAAGCCTGCCACCCTATCTACTGATCTGTCGTTCCAGAAACACCCTGGAGAGCCCATTTCCTGCAGCAAGAAGGACTGCAGACCCCTGCTGTCCTGTGGGGACAGATCTGTGTGACCTCCGATATCACACAGCTCTGCTCTCTCTTTCCTGGCAGGAACAACTGAGCAGGCAGAGCAAGGGTGCATCCCTGAAATACATTTCATTTTGCTGAAGAAATTTACAGAATCTGGAAAATGGAGCAAATTGCACACAATTAGAGAACCTTGCAAGGCTTATATTATTGTTGGTCTTGAAACTTTCCTTTCTCCAAAGTTTTTGTTGTTGTTGTTGTTGTTGTTTTTTTTTTTTTTTTTTGCGACATGGTCTCACTTTGTAGTTCAGGCTGGCTCTGAGCTCACTATGTAGCCCAGGCAAACCTGGAACTCAGCAATTCTCCTGCCTCTGCCTCCCGAGTGCTGGGATTACAGGTGTGAGCCACCACGCCCGGCACTGTGGTATGTGGTAGTGATTGCTGGTGGGCATGAGTCTCCACGCCCAGCATTGTATGTGGTTATCAGGGATTGAACTCGGGACCTTGTGCTTGCAAGGCAGGCACTGGAACCACTGAGCTAACCCTCTGGCCCTCAAAAAAAAATTTTTAAAGACAGAGTTTCTGCTACACAACCCAGGTTGACCTGGAACTCACAGTGATCCTCTTGCCTCAGCCTCCTCAAAGCTGGGGTTATAGATGTATACCACCAAGCCCAGCTAATCTTTGCTGCTATTGAATAGTTGTTTCTAAAAATTCATTTTTATAATATTTGAAGTGGCTATCTAGTTGAGAATTATTCCTAACCTTAATCGTTATGTTAGTGTATTTAGTCTTTGGGTCTCTTACTTTTCCTAGGACTTGAACGTCCTCTGTGGATGTTTCTCCTGGAATGAACTGGCCATTGCAGCAATTCAGGCCAGTGTAGCAGGAAAACCCAAGGAAGTTTCTGAAAGGAAATGGTTATTTTGGAGTTAGCAAAGCTACAGAGATCTTCTAATATAGCTTAAGTGGTGAAAGTATGGCTTCTTGGGTTTCTTGGGAAAGTAGGAAAAGCCCTATTCCGTATCACTAACTAGCTTTGGACAGTCTCTAAATCTAAACTCAGATAGATGGGACCAAACGGGAAGAGACATTACTTTTAAACACCACCCACCCTCCATGGATGTTATTATTATATTTTCATAACTAGGGAACCCATGAGTCAAGATTTACAAGAAAGGCACTAGGTAGGAATTGGCGAGAAACCTGACACTGTAGGCAGATGAGGCCCAGGACGGTTTGTGCTGAAGGCAGCCATCTCCATGACAACCACAGTGCCCTCTGAGTAGCAGGCCCCCTGACAAATCACCTAAAGCACCATTTTGCTTGAGCTTAGTGATTCCCTGGCCATTCTATGTGTTTTAATAAGGATAAGGAAGGTTTTTCTTCTTTTTAATGAGTAGCTTTTATTAATTTTAATTGCATACATAATGTGTGAATATATTCTCTTTATTTAAAAAATTAAGCATTTCATATAATGTGGAAATCCCTGTTGACCACTTTCTGCAATCCTTATCTCTGCCTCAGAGGCATCTGTCATTATTGGTTTCATTCTCTCTGCCTTTTAGCATACGTTCAAAATCCATATTATCTATCCTGCAGAAACAAAGCTGCTACACTATAGGCAAAGGGTATGAGTGTGTGTGTGTGTGTGTGTGTGTGTGCGTGCATGTGTGTGTGGGATTAGAGATCAAACTCCAACCCTTTTGGTGCGGTACCACCTGAGCTAAATCCTCAGCCTTAGGCGGAGGCTTTTTAATGTATAAGTTTTCATAGTGTGTCATTCAGTGCCTCAATGCTGTTCACTTAGGTCTTGGAAAACTTTCCATGCCAATAAATATAATGTATTTTTAAAACTGCCATAAAAGAGACTGGGGTTGTAGCTCAGTAATAAGACCTTTCCTGGGCCCTGAGTTTGACCTTTAGTACTGCAAAAACAAAATCCTGACATGTATGCTTGTGGCACAGATGAACCAACTTACTTAGACAACCACACAAGAGTAGTTGTTTAAATTATTTCTGAATTTAATAACATGTTTTATTTTCCAAAAGCTGCCACAAAGGTGCTCATAACTGCCTCTCTGGGGACATGGTTAAACACTTGTATAAGGTTGCTCGGGAGAAGCCAGACCAAGGGGTCATACACACTGCAGGCTTTTTACACTTCAATAGACCAGATTACTCTGCAGACTGAGCACATCAGTTTACAAAGCTACTGACAAATATGGAGATATCTTTTTCCCATAGCCTTTTTATGTTCTCCAATTTAATAGATTCAAAAGATGTCTCCATTTTTCTGTTCACTAAACTGAATATCTTTGGTGTATATTTACATTTCCTTTTCTATAAATTACTATCATAGCTTCAGAATATTTTTCTTTTGGGTGAGTTTTTTAAAGTTTTCTTTTTGATCTGTAGAAGTTCTTTATATATTCTAGAGACTGATCCTTTGCTGACGTATTTTCTTCTTTTGTCTTTTAGCTTCACTGGTGATGTTTTCAGCCATACACAAGTTTCTACTTTCAACATTGTTAAATTTATCGCTCTTTTATGCGTTTTGGTTTTTGTGCCTTGTTCAGAAGTCCTTTTGTTACCAAATCATGAAAATATCTTTCTACAAGACAGTCTACTTTTCACATCCGGCTGTGGGAGAGAGCGGTAGGCAGCGGATCCGCAGGGCATTCGGGTCTGGTCCCCCACCCAGCCCTTGAAGCCGCGAGGAAGGCGCCGCCCGACTCTGCCCGGCAGAGGGCGCTGTGCGAGCGGCTCAGCCCGGCCCCGCCGAGCTCAGGTCTGTCCGTGTCTGTGCCATGAAGGGGAGAAGTGATAGGAGTGAAATGCACAGACTGCATAACTGCGTCGACTGGGGCCGTGGGCGGCTCCTCTGCCTCCTACCCGCCCCCCCCCCGCCCCCCGTCTCCGGGACTGTCAGACTTCTGGAGTCAGACCGCCCCGCCTCCCGGGATTGTCACTGCAGTGATTCTTTCTTCTGGAGTCGGACACCCTCCACACCCCCTACCCCCACCCCACACCCCTATCTCAGGGGACTGTCATTGCAGTGATTCCTTCTTCTGGAGTCAGACTGCTCCCTGCCTTAGGAGGCCCGGCCCCGGCTCCCTCCCTCCACACCTGGGGCTCCGGCAAACCTGGCTCGCTGCTTGGCTTCCCTGAACTTGGCTTCTGCCCAGAGACACAGCCCCTGCATCACCTCCATCTCTTTGATGTCTGTGCAAATCCTGGTCTCTGTCCTAACCCTAATTTAAACCTGAAGCAGGTCATGTGGATCATCAGAAGGTTCCTATGGTCCTGGACCCCTTTTTCCAAAGGATTCCCAAGCACAGTGGTGGCAGTTACCCCCCACCTTTCCAAGAGACGCATCAGTGAGACATCACAAACCTGCCTGGAAAGCCCAGCGGAGGGGCTGGGGAGAGCTCAGGCTCCTGCATGTGCTTATGGTGCAGAGTCCCCCGACTGGTCCCCAGCACCACCAAGAACCCCCAAAACCTGCCCACTGGATTCATTTTTCCACATTCTCCAGTCTTGGTTTTTCAAATATCTGTCTCTCTCTCCAGACTAAAAATATTCTCCAATTCAGTTATAAACTTTAAAGGCAAACACGTGGGAGGTGAAAGATCATAGGACCAGTTGGATGCCGTGCTGGTTTGAGTAGTAGGATGGCGAAGCAGCGGTTGGAGGAAGCTGCCGGAGGTAGACTGCCTTGCTGCCACGGAGAGGCCTGCTGATCTCTGAGCTACACCGCAACCCTGCAACTTAACGGAGGAGAGATTTCTTAGGGCTCCAAGGCAGACAGCGTGGGAGAGGGGTGAGCCGCCGAGGGAGATGGCCCTGGGGGTCTCACCTCCCACTGCAAGGCCAGGATTCTGTCTCCTTCCAAGCCTCAGCCATGGCACTGGGATGAGGCCTGTGGGAGCCAAAACTGAACGTCTGTAGCTAGAGGAGGGTTTTGTGTAAGCTTCAGGGCAAAGCCTGGTCTCCCTTTGTCCCCTCGGGTGGAGAGGCTTTCACTCGGACTCGCAGGGGTGTGAAGGAGCAAAGGAGGGCTGTGCAGGCAGCTTGACACCGTCTGGAGAGACACAAGGGGTGTCTGCGTGGAGTTGCAGCTCCCAGGCCTCCCTGGGCTGCAGCGGTGGTGCAGGAGCACAGGCTCTGCGGGGGAGAAGGGCTCGAGGTTCACGCGGAACAGCTCGCACACTGCTTTCCCTGGCGCCTGGCACCTGCTGCTCACTTAATGAATGGCAGCTCTTGTCATTCTTTTTTTTTTTTTTTTTTTTTTTTTCTGAGACAGGGTCTCGCTTTGTAGTTCAGGCTGGCCCTGAGCTCACTATGTAGCACAGGCAAGCCTGGAACTCAGCAATCCTCCTGTCTCTGCCTCCTGAGTGCTGGGATGACAGGCGTGAGTCACCACGCCCAGCATTGTGGTATGTGGTGTTGATTGCTGGTGGGCGTGAATCACCATGCCCAGCGTTGTATGTGGTTACTGGGATCAAATTCAGGACCTTGTGCTTGTGAGGCAGGTGCCAGAACCGCTGGGCTAAATCTCTGGACCCTACTCTTGTCATTTTTAAAGAGAAAACAGTAGAATAGAATTCAGGTGGAAGAACACTGGCAGCTTGATAGCCTATAACCCAGTAGGGGTTTTGGCCACTGGGGTTTCCTGTTTCCACCTGGCTCCGCTCTTGACATGGAGACTCGGGCACACTGGTTGAGTGGAAGGAAGAAACCACACCAGTGGGTGAATTGGTAGGTCGGGGACACTGAAGCACCTGGAAATTGCCCTAAAGTAAAGAACTGTGGAAACATGAATTCTTGGACATGAGTACTGTCATGTTCTGTATAGAATTTCACTCAGTTTCTTTATAAAACTGGTCACTCTACTCTTGGAAGGCTACTGAAAAAAATTATTGCCTATGTGCAAAAGTGCATGGTTAGGGGAATGGGAAAAAATGAGAATTAAATTGTGTCATATACTGGTACAAATTCCTAATATTGAGTGTGATCGTGATGTGTATATACAATGTACCAATAAAGATAAATATTAAAAAAGTAAGCAAAATAGTCTTTGTCTTAACACAGGGGGACAACTACCTAATATCTCTTGAGCCGAGGCAAGTTTAATGCTGAAATGAGATTGTCCAACCCTGGTTCACCTTTCAACTTTGCTGTTATCTGTCAGAAACACCTCAGAGCTTCTTAATGCTATTCACTCAATGGGCTGGAGCCTCTTCCGAAGGCCCAAGGGCAGGTGGGTGTGCAGGGAGGCCACCTGAGAAGCTGGGCTTTGGCCAGCCAGGCTGCAGCTGGTCAGCAAAAGACTCGAATCTCCCTCCCATCCTCTCCTCAGCCTAATGCATCTCATTTATTGTTAATGCTGTTTCCAGAGGCTCATTTGCAAATAGCCTAAATAAAACATCCCAGCAGAGGGGGAGGGATGGTCCTCTCTGTCCTCCATCACTGCTTCTGCCACACTCCTGCCCTCTCTTCCTTTCCTCTGGACCCTTCCTTACTCTGATTAACCAACTCTGTCTAATTGGCTTGTCATCGAACAGCCAAATAGGGCTCCAGGGCTCTTGCGGGGACAGTGAGGAAACAGCTCTGGCAGACCCAGCATTTGTGTTTGTTTCCCTAGATGGAGGAAGAAGAAAGAAGAGCAGACTCTGAATTTTACCATGACTTTAGAGAGGGGGTCTGCAGATAAAAGTCTGCTCAGCTCAACCAGAGAACTGCTGCAGCCCATAGGAAGAAGGCAAAGCTTTGCCCGGAACCAGGCATTTATTCAGGCAGAGCCTCATGGGTTATAACGCCCAAAGGCTGCTACTACAGGGGTCATAAATTGCTCATGAGGCGAACCTATGCATAACCTTAAAGTAGGTTAGAAAAATCTTCACTGTGGAGGCGTGGAAGGGGCATAACTCTATCCACACACACAGTTGTACAAAAATAAAGTTTCTTTTATTTTCTCTAGTTTAATTATTCAGTATCCTGATTCTTATAGCAACCACTTCCTTGTGTTTCTATTTTTTTCCTTTGTGTTTTATAGCTCTACCAAAAAATGTACATCCTAAGACACTATAATTTAGTCTTACCACTTTATAAAAGTTGGCTGCCTTTAAAAATTTTTAACCTATAGGTTCCACCTAGATTTCCTCTTATTCTTATACATTTTCCCCTTAAGAACCTGAGCCTGTACCCTGGACAAGTTTCCCACAGTCTGGATTTTGCTGATTGCATATTTAAGGAACAGTTCAATACATTCCTTTGAGTTCTGTTACCTGCAAACTGGTAGCTAGATCCACTGGCTTGATTAGACCTAAATCTGATCCCTTTGCAAGATTATAGATATGCATTTTTCTTCAGGAGGGAAACAGTGTCTGTGCAGTTCCCTTTCTGTGACGTCAGCAGCTGTTGATGCTCAGGGCCCAGATCCATGAATTCACCGCGGACTGCAAAACAGTAATGTTCTGATTGTCTCATTTCATTTCATGACTTGAACACTTCTGTAAAGAGATGTTTCCATTCGTCTAAGGTTTAGTTACCCAGTGGTACTGTTCACAAAGGGAAGGCAGAACAAATACTCGATTCTTTTTATTTATTAGTTTTCAAAATAATGAACATATACATGCCTTTCATTCTGCAAAAGTGGACAATTTGTTATTTTCAAACACCATTAGAAACCTATGGGTATGAGTGTATTTGATAGATTTAAATACATTTATACAACTTGATTCTTGTAGAAACACAACTGTCCCAGTTTTGGCACCGGGAGCTTCTCGCTTGGCTGTGGAGTCCTTGCAACTTGTCTGTGGTCGTCTGCAAAGCTTCCTTGCTGTCCGCAGTGACATTTCCCGGCTCCGCTCTGGCCTCAGGCCTGAAACCAGCCACTTCGTGGGGCACAGATTTCTCTAGCAGAACACAGTATTTATACCTCAGCTAGGGCTGAGGTTAGGGCTCCGGAGCACACAATAGCGCTGATTCTTTCTAGGCCTTTTAGGTGGACAGAGCTGGGAGGGGCAGGTTCAACACTTGCCCAATTAGGCCATAATACTTATTTTTATATTATAATTTGTTCAAACACAACTGGTGCATCAGGGAACAAACAGAACATAACATACATTTTTTGTTTGGCTACAGGTGATTTTACACAAGAGAAATAAAAGGTACATTCAGGAAACCGCATCGATCCAAGTCAAGCCCTGTAAGAATACATAAAACAGCAAAAGAAATCAGGAATAACTTTTTCAAAATCCAACAGAAAGCACAACCTACATACAAAGATCTTAAATAGAAACTACCAAATCTTATGGAAGGGACTTCTTTATAGTGCTATAAGTTTAGTGACTTCAAACATCATTACAAGATGGTGGTAGAACAGGTTTCTAGAGGTTTTGGCTGTCAGGTGAAATGGAAAATGTGGTGGGGAAAACAGTAAAAGAATTTCCATTCACAACACAGAGGTTAACTGAAGATACTTATCTTGACATTGGGTAAAACTTTCAACTTCAGTGAAACAAGTTTCTATTACAAATGTGTGGATCAAGGGTCCTCCACCTTGAAGGTGACTGTGACCCAGGACAGGAGGACGCAAAAGACCATGTGAAAAGACGCCAAACCACACCCACCTGTGTCTGGTGTGATGACTTCCTGGCCTCCTCCCCCTTTTACCTTCCTGGAGTTCACAGTCACGAGAATATATCCAAGCTTTTTTAAGTCACGGTACCCCATTTATTGTAGTATTTACATGTTTCTTTACCATTCAACACATATAGAACTATGCTACCATTTTTGCTAAATTTTTACACTTCTTTAAATTTGCCACTGATTAAGCTTTTGAGTGTTTTACCCTTATTCCTATTTCTGTCATAAGACCAGTGGTTTTTAATGTGATTTTGCACATGGTGATAATTTTGCAGAATACTTTTGTTCTAGCAGAGCCAAACATACAGCCCATCTCTTGTGAGTTCACACTGATACTTCTGATTCAATTTCAGGACTCTAAAGTTTTTACTCAAACCCATCTGCAATGCATTTGGACCTCCGTCCTTTCATGCCACTAACCCTGGTTCTCAGCGATATGAGAGTCATATAATACTGCATAGTTACCCACGTTTTCATCCTCCCTATACACAGAATAGCCTCAGATAAGAAAGGCTACCATAGCCCATGTCACTACTGGGAAAATGCCTCACAAGGCTCACTTCCAGAAGCTGGCAGCCCCTCCACATGTCAGCCCAGACTTCCTTGTTCTTATTCACTACTGCTGATATTTCTGTGCTGGTTAATTTTATGTGTCAGTTTGAGTAAACCAAGGGATACCCAGAGAGCAAGTGAAGAGTTATTTTCAGATGAGGGTGTTTGTAGAAGAGATTAGCATTTTAAGCCATGGACTGAGTAGGATTTGGGGGGTGGGCATTACCCAATCTGTTGAAGGTCCATCCATATAAGACCAAACAAGTCAGGTGGGGTGAATTTCAAACTGGGACACATGTTTTCTGATGCCCTTCAATACCTCAGCTCCTGGTCTTTGGGCCTCCAAACTCTGGGAGTCTGGGCTGACTCATTAGCCCTGGAGTGGGACTTACACCCTCCCCCTCCCTGGGCATACAGATTGTAGAGAGCATAGCACAGTCCTGCTCCTCCAGGGAACTCTTACAAAGGCAGTTTGCTGGACTCCCTCCTTCACTCAGCCTCTGTCCTCGTGGTGACCTGAAATGTTTCCAGGTGTCAGGGCAAGGCGTGTCCTGTTCTCACACCTGCCAGCTCCCTCCTCTCGCTCTGTCTCCTCCTACACGTGTGCCGGTGCCTTGCAGATCATGGGCCATGGATGGTTTACTCCTGCTTGCTTATTGGGTTAACAGGGATTTTGTCACTTAACTTTGTTTTCAATGGTCATGGATCTTTAATTTTTCACTGATTACTCCACTTTTATTTTATTTTATTTTTGTCAGTACCCGGGACTGAACTCAGGCCTTTGGACCTCTGAGATAGACACAGTACCATTTGAGCTAAATCCCTAGCATGAGTGCTTCACTTTTCTGTGAAATCCTAGGTGACTTAAAAACTACACCATTCTCATTACTGTCATTCCAGAGTCCTGCCTGAGTACCATTTTCATAGTTCATTTATCTTTGAACATGAACATTGATTTTTTTATATAAATGTTTTAAATTTTAATAAGTCAAATATATTTGATATTTCCTCATTGTTTTATGTTTTAAATACTCTGCATGAAAATGTTGGGTGAAAAAGCATTCTATGAGTCCTTCTGATATATGAAGCCTACACAGTATTCCCTTATCTATTTCGTCCTTGTGAAAAGAAATATCTAAGTTAATTCTTTTTTTCCTCAAATACTAAATTTTTCTAACTCTTTTTATTGAATATGTAATTCCTCCATTCTAACTATCAAAATCTATATCTAGATTGTCTTTTTTCATGTCTATCTTTTCTGTAACTGTACCGTAGTGACTATTTATTTTAATGTAATAACGTGCTCCAATTCTTACAGCATACCCCTCCTCTTTCCCTTTCTTTAGAGAAACAAAACTCTTAAAAGAATTCCAGCAGGGGAAAAGTGCAAAGTCAACTTTTTTTTTTTTTTTTTTTTTTTTTTTTTGAGACAGGGTCTCGCTTCATAGTTCAGGCTGGCTCTGAGCTCACTATGTAGCCCAGGCAAGCCTCAAACTCAGCAATCCTCCTGTCTTTGCCTTCCGAGTGCTGGGATTACAGGCATGAGCCACCACGCCCGGCCAAAGTCAACTTTTTGGAGACATTTTGTTGTCAAACAATTTTCTTACAGTGTAGCCATGACTGCTTTTTGACTTCTTCCAAATAGTATGCAACATCCCAGGAGGGGCAGGACATGGTAATATCTCAAGATGAGCTGGCAAGTCTCATGACAGTTTAATCAAAGCTGGGAAAATACACGTGAAAAAAGACTTAGGGTCTGACATTAACCTGCTCCCTGGGGTGGTTGGACTGAGCTAGGGCTGCCCGCTGAAGTCAGGGTGCACCCAGGTAGATGAGACTTCTTGGGTCAAGAGACTCACCTTTTCAACCCTGAACTGAGAACCCCTCAGCACTGATAGCTCCAAAATGGAGGAAAAATTCTTGTCCTCAAGTAATAAGGACTCAGCACCAAGCTTCGGTCCAGCAACACACACATGCAAGATAGGCAGGTGGAGCCCAGACTGGCTGTGAGGCCACGAAGCAGAGCGGAGTCACAGTGCAAACCTGAGATCTTTATCTCTTCATGTTGCTCGGACTGCCTGCACCATCGTCAGTCTGCACTGTCGATGTATTATATTTACATCCTTGGCTGATTTTTTTATAAGACACTTTTAGCCCTGACCTTGTCTTGTCTTTCTGAGACAAAACCAAAACCAATTAACAGATCCAGCCAATGCAATATAAAGACTCTATCTTGTAAATAAACTTGGACAATAATCTGGAATATCTCATAAAGCAGCAGCCTGGAGCCTCATCTGAGATTCAGTAGATTTTATTTTATATGCAGCTTATTTTTAAAAGGACAGAGGAGTCACATAGTAAAACTCAGCCTCAAGGACGATGCAGAGATGCTGGGCAGAAACAGGCGACCCTGTCTGTGGCCAGGAGCCCTCAGAACCTCCGGCCCGATCATCTTTTCCTGTTTTCAGCACTTAGAACCTTCTGTGCACCAACGGGAAACACAGCAGTGAGAGCATCGAGTCATCCAGGAGCCCTTTCCGTCCTCCTCACTGCAGCCTTGGGCAGGAGGCTGCAGGCCTGATCACGGGAAAGGACTCAGAACCCACCAGGTCAGTGCTGACAGCACAGGTTGCGTGAACTTCTTGTTTCACACACAGGCATATGAAGCAAACAGCAGGAAGAGCGTGCGGGCAGATTACCGAGGGATATCCCATAGGGTGTGTCCTACAACAGCCCCAAGTAGAACAAGCACACTGCACCCTAATTACCTGAAAAGCACAGTAAGGAATGATTGGAAGTGAGGAGGGCCGCCAATACGGCATAAGAAAAGTCAATACGTTGCTTAGACATGAAGTAATTAGTATTTAAGTAATAGAAGTGACTATCAATTATAAAACATTACCACAAATTACTCGCTGCACAGACAGCTCTTTTGCTATTATTAATTTCAGCTACTGGTTTTCTGTGATTGTAAGCTAGAGTTCTCCTCCGGATAAATAGATGAGCAGGATTACAAGGCAAACTCGCATCCCCTCTGATGCCAATGAAAGGTGCCAGCGCCTCCTTCCCCGCGGCTGACTCCAGAGCTGGCTTGTTTTCCAGCTTCTGTTCTTGGCGGTCACAGAAGACTAAGAGAATCAGTGGCTTAGTCTTTGGCTATTATGCTTGGAACTAACCTTCATATTAAAATCAAACATCCAAGAAAATGCCTAAGGTGACATTTTCTATTTCACAGCACAGCTTCCTCGATGAAATCCTTCTACCTTGCATGACCAGCTCAGCACTGTGGGAGTGGGTCTCCCTGAAAAGTAGATTGCAGGTGATTTATGAGGAGGCCTTGGCCTGTAGTTCAGCAGATCAAAGTTCTGTCCTCGGCTCTTCTATAATCTCCAGAGCAGGACTTAGGACAAGTCATTTAACCAACTTGAGATTTCATTTTCCCAGTTATAAAAGGTAGGTGGTGCTCCTGGCCATTTATTTTACAAGAAAATGAGTATGTATTTGTGGGGGCAGGGAGATCACAGCTGGTATTAAACCTTAAAGAGAGGACAGGTGATAGATGAGGAAAACTTTGCTGTCTTTTTCTCCTTCAAAATAAGCTGTTTATTAACTTTTGGGTGGATCATGACTGGGTCGGCCCTCTGTCCTGTGTGGCCAGGGCCCCAAGGATAAAGGTGCAGGCCCTGGGTTTCTTCCTACTTCTTGTATCCTCTGAAAGACACACACACAGTCAGGTACTGCCAAATTACCAGAGCTGGTACTTACTGAGTGTCCTTGGCATGCCAGTGCCACCTTCAAACTTGACATGAAGTTTCTGTTTTCTCAGCCACTGTATGTGGCAAAGCAACTGTACCCCTTTTTCACAAATAAAGAAATGAAGACAATGTTTCCTATTTGTCGTATCACTGTATCGGTCAGCTTTCCTATCACTGTGACATAGTACCAGCCACCCACAGCATATAGGGAGAGAGGCTTAATTCAGTTCAGGGTTTCAGGAAATCCAGTTTGTGGCTGGCTGATTCCAAAGCTGAAACATCATGACAAAGGACAGGGCAGAGTAAAAATGGTCAGTTTATGGCAGTCAGGAAGCAGATCAGGGCAGAGCTCCAGAAAGGAACGAAAGAAGGGTCAGATAGTGCACTCAAGGTCATAGATCAGTGACCCACCCAGACACCCTCAGAAGTGCGACCCACCCATCCCAGGGCAGATCCAAAGCCAATCGAGTTGACTGCACACCAGCCTCCACGTCAGAATCACAGCAAATGGCAAAGCCAAGATATCACCTTGGGAAGTGTTTAACTATCTTGCTAAACAGTTTACACATACAGGGGTCATTTTTGAGGTGGGTCCTGTTCTGAATCCTTGACTCTTTCTGTCTCAGGAATCTAGGTCTTACTACATGAAGATGATTTTCTGACCCTAGGAGGTCTGAGCAAAACCCAGCCCGGACCCCACTTCTTCCAGGCAGCTTCCACAGAGCATCCAGACACAGAGCGTGGGACACAGAGAACCCAGTCATGGTTCCAGTGGCCCACCAAGATGGGAGCTACTGAGGACTAGAGTTTGACACTTCTAGGTAAATGTTTGACATAATAAGTCTCTTTCACTCACACATATCCACAGAAGGACTCAAGACTTTCAGCCCCAGAAGTTGCACAGTGCCTCTCCCAAACTCTGGGTTTATGATCTCTTCATCCAGACCAAAGTCCCTTCCATTTGTGTCCCCAAGGATAACTTCTGAGGCTGGGCAAAGGAGAGGGTGATTGCTCCTGTCTCATTCTCCTGGATTTGCCTTTGACATGATCTGGGGTTCCAGTACATCTTTACCTACCCTTTTGCCCCTTCAGTCTGTCTGAGAACACTTGCTTTCTTTTTCCTCGAGGGGGATGGGTGACTGGAACAGATAAAGTCCCCAGGAGTACAAGACCCTTGTCTCCACTCTGAAAAAACACCCTGCCTGCTGCCCGTGAGCTACCCCACCACCCACCTTGAAAAGTAACTGCAATAAAACAGGAAATGAAGATCAGAAAGCCCATATTCTTTGGCTAATCAGACTTTGGAATAAATGCTATAAGATGGAACAAAAATAAATTTATGAACTATCTGAGCTGTAATTTCTTGATTTCAAAGCAATCCATTTGTGGGGAAGTATCAGTTCCAATGGAAAAGGAAAACAAACTTCAGGTGTTTGGTATTTCTCACCCTGAGCAGCCACCAAGACAATAAATGTGACTGTTTGAGAGCCCAGCTAGCCCTGTGCAAGGCACATGGCAGTTTGTGTCTGTGCCACGCAAGCCTTGTGTTCTACACAGCTCACGGGCTCATCTTTCCTCCAGCACTACCCCTGTCCCACTTGGAAAGGGCATCAGCACTTCAGCCACAGCTCGTATACAGGCTACAGGGTTCAAGGCAAGGCCCCCAGCCTGCTGCCCAGAGCAGGAGCCACCATGGACCTCAGTGGCAAAAGCCAGCCTGAATGGAGGAAAGGCCAACCAGGCATTCAGAAAGTCCTCCTGGACCAATGAGAAATGCATCAGAGGACTGTGAGGCCAGCCCAGCACCAGGCAGTCCTGCTTCACATGCTAAGCAAGGCCCAGGCCTCTGGGTAGTGTGCCCTGGATGATACCACGTCACACTGCAGGAAAGGTGAATTGTGTTTCAAAGCACTTGTCACTCGGAGGGATCTGGACAGGTCAAATGACACCAAACACCCTTGGATTTTGCTTTTATTTCTTTTCTGAACATCTCAGTAAACCACAGCATCTCATTTGTGGCTAGAGTTCTGCTGCAGTTACTGAAATTTCTTGGGCAAAAATTTATTTCTTTTTTACTTTTTTGATTATAAATTAAATAAATTATTTGTGATTTCTTTGTAA